>JAPYZE010012880.1:0-2500 GCA_030522805.1 Leptomastidea abnormis
TATATATATATATATATATATATATATATATATATATATATATATATATATTTTAGGACGTGGGAGAGGAGAGCATCATCTCGGGTTTATTTATCTCTCTCTCTCTCTCTCTCTTTCTCTCTCTCTCTCTCTCTTACATATTCTCATCTGTACGTGTGTCTTGTTGCGATGATCCGGGGCAAAGGGGTGTGGTGGGACTTTTTGGCGTTTAGGTATACGTATATGCCACAGGTGGCACGCGCAAGCTCGGACGCGCGCGTCATACAGCTATACTTTGCAAATATGCGGCGCCCTCGAATCTCTGTTGTATGTAAAACACTATATAACTACATCGGTATTAAACCTATACACACGAGACACAGTCTTTCTCTCACTCCGATCCCTTTCTTTTTGTGTATAGATAGATAGTAGTTGGTTGGTACATATATATTCTATTTTTAACTTTATTATATTCGCCGAGTTGATAATGCGCGCTATATATATGCTGAACCCATATATATATATATATATATATATATATATATATATATATATATGCTATACTGGTAATAAACCTAGGTATTGCAAAGCAAACTCGTAAACCATATCCAAGGCTGTATCGTCATCATCATCATCATCATCATCATCTTTTCATTCATCAAAAGCTACTCGATTTATTGTTGCTGTTGAGTATTTTCAGGAGCGCCAAATTGTCTTATATCTTTTACGGAGCGAACAATTGTCTCTGATGCTGCCTGTACTTGTTGACGAGCTGTTTTATTCTTGTGGCCTGTCCTTGCCACTGCTTTACGGATATTTGGATCAAGTAGCGCATGGGGGAAAAAAAGGGATTTAACAAAAAGTAAGTGCCAGCTAATAACGCGTATAGAGGTATATCTGACCCAATAAATTCACAACGTAAATAAATAAGATATCCTTTCATGACCCAATTTTTCTTCTACACATAGTTTTTTTTTTTTTTCTTTTTTACGACTCTGCGCATTCAACGATACCTATACAATAATTTTGTTCGCTTACAAAAAAATCCAACTGGGTGTAAGTATAGCTATATTTTGTTGTATTCGATATTTCTACCACGTTATAGGTATTATAGGTATATGGTTTCTCTCTCAAAATATAACAGCAAATCGAAACACAGCAGATCGTACGGATGCTCGCTATTTATATAGGTATAGGTATAGGTATATAATTATGATCTCCAGCTTTCCGCACTTGGCAGTAGGTGCATATATAGCAGGTGAGAGTGCATGTGGTGGTGGCGCGGTGGCGGCGGAGCTTGGTCCCGAACCGACTAAGCCATTAGGCTGCTGGCTCTTCCGCTCGCGCTAATCGCACTCGATGCCCGTATATTACCCGCGCTTATTGCATCTTCGGCTGAGACACGCGCAAACTAAACCGTCTAAGCGCATTACCTGCTAAGATATGTCCCTTTAATGCATTTCCTACAGGTACAACTTCAACGTCATCCTTTGTTCCATTTTTTTTCTTTCATAAGTTTTATTAATTAATTAATTTATTTATTTGTTCATTTAAACACGACAGATGAAAAACTATATCCGTGGATCGTATATTTTAACGTAGTGTTTTTTAGGCTATTTACTATATATATATATATATATATATATGTTCGGATTAAAAACGTAAGTTTAGAAATAATTAATAATTAACACTTTCATGGCTGCTCCTACTTCGTAATTGATTAACCGCGACTTTCGCTTTAAATACGACTTCTAAGTAAGTTGCGTAAGCACTGATTATGCGATCGTGCGTAAATAAAAACGATGTCACATCCATAATATCAAAAATTCAAATAAATACATACAGATAAAAAAGAAAGAAAAAAAAAGTAAAAAAAAAGTCAAGTAATAGCATTAGTCAGTATACTTGTTAATACTACTGTAAACTGAATTATTTATAAACATATCACGTAAGTCATCTCAGTGCCTACACATGGCCAGGTAAAGAAGTTGCATCATCTACAAAAAGATGATGCACATAAATTACATATACGTATATATACATTCTCTCGAAGGACACTGATTTAGCTGCGCGTCAATCCATGCGTCGCGTGGCTTTCCAGCTCGGTGCTTTCGATTCGATAAATAATATAATGAAAAAAATGTCCCGAGCGATCTTCGCATCTTCATCTATATCTATCTATCTATCTATCTACATTATATTATATGTTATATTATGTACCTATATATATGCAGGCGCACCGTGAAATTTCCCTGTCGCGCTCGACGTGGATGCGTTATTTTTATCTCGATGTCACGACGTGTAGGGAATTTCGCTCCAGATTATCCTTTTTCCAAGTACAATATTGTATATAATGAAATAATATTTTTGCAGCGCACTCGTTCTACGAATTTTGTCAAGACCATTGGTTATAAAAAAGAAAATGATGGGGCTGATTCAATAACACACCTGATTCTTCGCAGGACTTATGTTTTTTTTCTTCTTTCTCGCGACAAGAGATTCCCAGCGCGACAAATTTTTC
>JAPYZE010012880.1:7500-11343 GCA_030522805.1 Leptomastidea abnormis
AGCGCCCGAGCGCCCCTTGCACGCACGTTCGCCCACTCTCTTTCTCTCTCTCTCTCTCTCTCTCTCTCTCTCTCTCTCTCTCTCTCTCTCTCTCTCTCTCTCTCTCTCTCTCTCTCTGTCGCACAGACTTTGAGAAAAGACTGGGACGGACGCGAATTGTAATACTTTAAGTGCATGGATCCGACCCAGTGGACTCTACGTCGTCGTTCGCGTTACATCTACCTCTGACCCCGCCACTCTCGTCCTCCTCCTCTTCCTCCTCGTCATTCTTCCTTTGAATTTTCAAGTTTCTCTCTCTCTCTCTCTCTCTCTCTCCCTTGAAAATTCTTTTCATTTATTTATTTATTTATTCATACTGGATATACACAAGATTGCTGTTTTAAAGTGCGCGAGAAGATAGCAAGAAGATAGCAAGAAGATAGCAAGAAGATAGCAAGAAGAAGAAGAAGAAGAAGAAGAAGAAGAGATGCTGAACCAGGTGCAATCGGATTTTCTCGACCCGAAGAACGAGAATGCGGACAAGGACAACTTCGATGGAAAGATCGTGCGACCTAAGCTCAGGACCTTGAGTGATAATGCCGGTGAGACCCCTCCCCTGCTTGCTTGCTTGCTTACGCGCAGCCCGAGCTTATATGTCAGTGACGGGGTTAATGCAGATTGACTTATGCGCGGAATTTTAGTCTGATGTATTCCTATCAAGTATCTTTTCTTATTCCTCTTTTTTTTTTTTTTTTTTTTTTTTTTTTTATTATGAAATTGGATTTAATAACAATTAACAATAAGTATACTGTGAACTTTTAAAGTTTGCATGATTAAATGACTTATTTGACTGTTTTTTGATTTGAAAAATAATTTTAATGGACTGTTTTTCTGTTTATTTATTTGTTTAATTTTATTTTTAAATTAAGTAAATTAGAATATATTGTTTTTTGAACGCAGAAATAAGCTAATTATCAATCACTAATCAACAAAAGATTTTACAATAAATTATAATTTTCAGCATATATTACTTTTACTGCAAAAACCTTGGAAAAAAGCTTGTAAATTTATGTAAATATTTAATTAACCAGGCCAAATATAAAATTGAGACAATGGATATATTTCAAGTACACGTTATTGCATGAAAAAAATAAGACAACCATTCGAGAGATAAGAGAATGGGCAAACAAAGAAAAAATAATTAAAATTAAATAAAACATTCTATTAAAAATAACACACAAATTTATAGCTAGATGAAAAAGACTTGTTAGAATAAAATATATTATTCAAGTTATGATATTTAATGTAATGACGCAACAATATTTCAAATTATTAATATCGGTAGTAAATTTACTCGAAATTTTTGATAAAACTGATAAAAAATTTTTTTAAATTCCAAATTTTTCAAGTAAACGTCAAAATTTCGACCGTGTAATGATTTTAAATTACCAAGAAAAGCACGTATTTTGGCTCTTGAATTTTCAAAAGCGAGAAATAGTATTATCCATCGTGAATCGCGCGTCACCATCGAACACAATGGGTATCGCATTGAATTACATTACGATGGAAACAAAAAAAAAAAAAAAAAAAAAACGAATAAATTAAGTTTGTAGTTTGGCTTTGAGATATTCAAAGCAGACGGTATAATTTAGCCGCGCTAATAAACTTGCTCGCTCGCGTATTATTATTATTATTATTATTATTATTTATTATTATTAATTATTATTATTATTATTATTATTATTATTATTATTATTTATTATTATTTATTATTATTATTATTATTATTATTATTATTATTAATTATTATTATTATTATTATTAATTATTAATTATTAATTATTATTAATTATTATTATTATTATTATTATTATTATTATTATTATTATTAATTATTAATTATTATTATTATTATTATTATTATTATTATTATTATTATTATTATTATTATTATTATTTTGGATGTGTGTGCGAGGGCAACTGTCACTTAAAAATGCATATATAAATTAGCAACTGCGAGTCTAAATTTTTTTTTCTTGTATTTTTTCGATTCTCTATTTTTTAAACTTGCGTTATTTCCCTGTGGTAATTAAAATTCAAAAATGACACGGAAAAGAAAAGAAGACAATAATTTGACGTTCGAAATAAGCCTTGACATTCTTATTTTTTTCTTTAAAATTTCGATGATTTCTGATGAAGAGTTGTTGTCTGTTTGTTTACCATTTCGTAGATTTTATATTTAATCAAAATCGCTACAGAAGCCCCTTGTACGAGGAGACGTTTAGACGGTCGATCGAGAATCCCGAAGAGTTCTGGGCAGAGGTGGGTCAGTGCATCGAGTGGAGCAAGCCTTGGAGCAAGGTTTTAGACAATTCCAATGAGCCTTTCACCAAGTGGTAAGAAAAACACTTCTATTGGTATTGAACGTACACCCGTGCGTAGGTGTATAGATAAAACTCTACCTATATAGATATAGATAATATACATGTATGTACATTATTATTTTACACGAGAAAAATCATTGATTTTCATCTTTGTAAACAATTTTGAGCCTTCCAAACTCGAAAGTCTTGATGAACTTCATCGCGTCCCCACCCCCTCTTCCCCTCTCCCCCGCACACTGTAAGTATACTTAAGGGGAGTAAATATTTGAAAGAAGTTGGAAACAACATAGTATAATATATAGGATCCAACAACAGCCGTCAGCACTGAAAATTGCGTCGTCGTCGTCGTCGTCGTCGTCGTCGTCGTCATCGTTCTTCTTGCAATTTTCAGCATTGAAGCGAAAATCTTTTCGAGATAAGATTCCATATTATAGAAAAACTTTTTCATAAAACTTTGATATTCTCGGAAATTGAGAAACAAGACAATAAAAATGTAGACAATAAGAATAAGGAAAGAAAGAAAGAAAGAAAGAAAGAAAGAAAAAAATAAAGGTTGATATGGAAGTACTTGCATTGCTAATAAGAGTGTGCGCAGGTATAATATTGTATATATAGCCTGTACTCCTTTAATCACTCGACGCCCAAAGAAAGTATTTGCATATTATAGGCCGCGCGTGATTATTATTTTTTAAAGCGCAGCCGCAGCCGCTGCGAAAGGTATAGTAATCGCAATGAGCTCTCGATCGATGATGAAAAATGTGTGCTGCAGGTACGTGGGCGGGGAGACGAACGCCTGCTACAACGCGGTGGACCGGCACGTGGCAGCTGGTCTGGGCGGCAAGACCGCTCTCATCCACGACAGCCCGCTCACCCAGACGGTGCGCAAGGTCAGCTACGCGGAGCTCCTCGACCGCACGTCCCGACTGGCCGGTGCGCTGAGCAAGCTCGGCGTAGCCGCGGGCGACAGGGTCCTCATCTACATGCCCCTCATACCCGAGACCATAATCGCCATCCTGGCCACCGCTCGACTCGGCGCTGTGCACTCCGTCGTCTTTGGTGGTCGGTATCCTACTGATCCACTTCCTAAAGCAACCTATCTATCTATCTATCTATCTATCTATCTATCTATCTATATATGTGTACATATTTCGTTTCGTTCTTCGTTTATACGATTTATCGTGATCCCACTGTTATTTATTGCTTTATTGCTTGCTTGTGCGGCTGCTTTGAAATCTTCTAATTTTACATAAGGAAATAAGCGCTATCTTTTTCGGTTTTGATACACCTCTATAATATACCTACGTCTTGTACATATTGGAGATATTTAATAATAAAAAAAAAAAAATGTGCCAAGGAATAAAGGTTTGATATCCGGAAATGTGTGTCTCTTTCGCAACGACGCAATGTTATTTACGGTCGGCAAGAGCGAATAATGGACCAGAATTAGCTTTGACAGAAATTGGGGGGGGGGGGGAGAGGC
>JAPYZE010012882.1:0-12535 GCA_030522805.1 Leptomastidea abnormis
TCGGCATAATAGACTTTCTACTTTTCTTGATTCGGCATTGTGAAATTTCGTTAAGTGGTCATTCTATAACATGGTTTTTCTAGATTTGTAACCGCACCCATCGAGAGCGTTAGACTACTTCTCTTTCGAGCAAGAGAGCAAAAGTGAGAGAGAGAGAGAAAGAGAGCCGTTCTCGCTCCGGAAACGGTCCGGGGGCGTTTAAGTGACGTTACGTTATTACGTCCGCCGATTAAATTCGAGCTGTCCCTTTTTCTCGCCGCCTCTCCCTTTGTCGGTCGCCCCTCGACTGCCTCATAATATATATCTCGCTTCATACTCTTCCTTCGGCATATAAACCTACACACACTGCACACGGCTATTTTCGAAAACGTTGCTTCGTCTTTCGCGAATTCACGCACATATTAACGTATATATATATATATTCGGATCAAACGCTGCCTTTCTGCAGCCTGCCTGCCTGCTGTGCTTATAATAAGACTCGCAAGAGTTGCTCGCACTTGACGCAGGAAACGTCCTATCAATTTTATTTTATATTTTTCCGGACAGATTAGCCCTAAGATGAATAAGACTAGGGACTTGTGTGAGAGGCGTCGATATAGTACAGCCCGGCCGATGTTTCGAAATAAAAACATTATATAAGAAAGCGACACGATGAGATATTTTTAACGAGATCGTCCGTTGCTACACGGGTCGACGACGTAAGGTATAGTGCGTTCAATGATTCTACATCCACGTCTCGAATCGATATACCTACTGATTGCATTGGAATAAGCAAGTTTTCATTTTTTTTTCATTCTTTTTAATTTCTTTTAATTTGCGCGTCAAATTTATTTTGAATTGAGAGATTTCTTAATATTTAAATGTAATATTAAGGTGCTATGGCCTGTATAAATTTCGGCGCATTTCTTTTAATTAAAAAAAAACAAAGATATAAAATGTTATTTTAATGCATTTAAGAGTTGGCTGAGAAGCGGAAAAAAAATTACTAAGAACGGGCTGTCAAAAAATATTAAAATTCTTATCATCGAACAAATTACAAATTTCCCGTTAATTTTTTAAATTTATTCTCATGCGATCTTAATGAATTCCTTAAAAAATGATTATGTGTGTATTATACATGAAATTTTGCAGATATTTTGTAAATTGGAATCAAACTATGTAATATATTTTCATTCCTTTTTATTAAATTACAAAATATTTATGTATTTGTACGTGTATATAATTTAAGTAAACTTTCTTTTTTTAATTTAAATAATATACGATAGCATTATCGCAATATTAGTATTAATTTGAAACTACAAAGTGAACGAAAATACTACTACATTTTCACTATATATAAGCATACGTAATATATATAAATTATTAAGTAATAATTTAAAAATAAAAAAAAAAATCAAAATCATTATATATATATATATAACTTGCTAGACCAAATTCGCGCAATTTTCCTAATATTTATAGAATTAGATGGAGGTTCAAGTTAACAATTCATTACTCAGAATACAGTTGGCATGGCAACGAAAATGCGTTTTCCAATAGGACTTTCTCCATAAATAGTACATAGCATACATGTACACACACCGACACATTTATACACCTACCCAGTATCCACCCACCCATCCACCTTCAAATACGAACTTGCACACACACACACACACACACGAATCAGTTTTCACACTCGCAGCGCTACTGCAAAAAAGGATTTACTCTCTAATTTCTCTGGAATAAAAAATCCCTCTTTTTTTGTCATAATTATTTCTAGTAAAAAATATTGGAAGCATCATTTTTTTTACTTTTAATTCGAACTACATTGTTATAATTTCAGCTAATTTGAAATAAACATGAAAATTAAATTTTTGCAATGACTATATTGTTAAATAAATCTTTATTTTAATATTTAGCAATGTGTCCTTTTAAGATAATTGTCCATTATTCTTTAATCTAAATACAAATTTTTAATTGTCTTGAAATATTTAACTTGATATAATATTATCTTATTATTCAAAAAATGAAGAATCGAAAACGAAACAAATCTATTCTTAAAAGCTCCAGCTTATTATACATAAAAAAGCTGAATAATTATCAAAACTAAACACTAGTCTGTCGAAGTATATGCGTATTGAAGTAAGCTTATTTATAGTCAAAATAATATACGTATAGGAAAGGGGGAAGCGCAAAAAGGGAAGAAAAAAAATTCGGGCGAGCATGAGCATCAGCTCTTAAAGCCGAAATTCCATTCGGATATCAGAGGTGGGCGGGTGAGCGTGTGTTGGAACTACTCCGGCAACCATGCAAGAGTCTATATGCGAGAGCAAGAAAGACAGCGAAGGGAAGGAGACGAAGGTGTACGTCGGCCGAGTAGTATACTCTGGGGTGCAAGGTCCCGCAATATCCACCCTCCGACGACTCCGAGCGGATTATCGAGCGAAGCACACACACACACACACACACATACAGGCTATGGGCGAGCGAGCGCAGGTGCCAGCCGACGTCAATTATTCGCGCGCGGGCGGCCGGATTTATTTTCGCGGGCCCCGCGCACACGCCCGCCGCCTGTCAAACGCCACCGTCCGGATATGCCTTTTTCCTCATCCCCTGCAGTAATTCTCCTTGCAGTAGTAACAGCAGTAGCAGCAGCAGCAGCAGCTCCTCCAACACTCCGGTACCCCTCGGAACTCGACGATTAGTCACACCGAAGCGGTGTATTCATACACCTACACCAGCCACGGCAACGCTATAATATGCTCTACTGCAGCAGCAGCAGCCAGTGCTATACGGAAAAATCGGCCGATTACGGCAATTTGGCAAAACGAGCTCCATGTGTGCCAGGTGTGTGTCTGCGTGTATGTGTGTGTGTGTGTGTGTGTGCCGTGTAGAATTGCTGCAGCTGCAGGTAGTAGGTCGTGGCGGAAGGGGGTACAAAATAAAAATGAAAAAAAAGAAAGAAAGGGAAAAAAAGGAAAAAAAAAGAAGTAACAAAAAATAGCGCTGGCACACGAACTTCTCTTTTTCCTCCCATTTTCGTTCCGCTTTTTGCCCCGTCTATCGGTCCGTGTGCAGACAGAACGAGAGGGTACAGAGGGAGAGGAAGGGAGAGTCGAGTAGAGCACGCGTATGTATGTATGTAGCTACTGTACATGCTGTTTGCCCCGCCCGCGATATCGGCTTGTGTCCCTCTCTATCTTCCTCTCTCTCTCCCTTTCGTGCAAAACACTCGAACGGAATTCCCAATGGAACACATTTCGCGCGTCGATGAAAGACAATGCTGCTGCACACGAGTGAGTGAGAGAACGAGTGAGCTCGTTTTTTCGGGACGCCGCTTAATTGTTTTTCCTTCTTTTTCTCGTTTTGCCATGTGTGTTGTCTGTCCAACCCCCGCCTCGCGCGCACGTCGACGTGTGCTTCCTCCTTCTACCTCCCCATCCTCGCTCCAACTCGTCGCTCACTTTCGCTACTCGATTCCATCACCTTCCTATTACTCGTTTTCTTTTTTTTTTGTCAATTTCTTTTATTTTCTTTTCCCAGCGCGCTCTCCACGTCTTCTCTTTCACTTTTCATTCGCGCCTCACTTTTCAAAAGGGCTCGAATTTTTCGCGGACACGTAGTCTCGTAAAGCACACGCGTATATATATATATATATATATATATCAACAAAAGCATATTGTATACTCGCTTGCGCACTCCTCGACAGAGACCGGCTTGAATTTCCAAGCTCTTGACACGCGCGATTTAATTTCTTCCACTTCTTTAACGCACTTTCCTCTTCCACCTACGTATATACGTACACATTATATACATCCTATTATTATTATTATTATTATCATTATTATCTTTATCATCGTTTATTATTATGATTATGATTATTATTATTTTACTTAAACTTGTTTTACGATATTTTACGAAAATGACACTTATTTACGGATGAAAAGGCGGCAAATCGAAAAGTATTAATGTCAATTTTTATCTCACATTAATATTGCAAGTTTTTTTTTTTAATTTGTTGAAAAAGCTTGTATTCGGTAAAAATCGAAAAATTGAGAGCAAGTTTGAAAAAGCTATTTCCGATTTGTTTGCCCTGCCCTCGAAATGCACCTCAATTTTTAACAGAGTCACGGGGGGGGGGGGGGGGGTTCGGACGGACGGAGCGTGAGTTAAGCGCAGTAGAAAATTTATATATATATATATATATCCAGGGTCAGTATTAGCAGGAGCAGGAGTAGGAGCAGCAGCAGCGTATATGTAAATATGAAATAATTCAATCAATTGCGAAAGCCAAACGGCTGATTAAAATGTTAAACAGCGCGGTAAATAAAGCGAGCTGCTGCTACTGTTTTTTCCTCTTCTTTTTCTCTCTCTCTCTCTCTCTCTCTCTCTCTCTAGCGTGCAGCTATAGTGTGGAGGCGCGCCCACTTACGCGTTCTGGAGCATTTTTCCAGGCACTACAACATACACACACACACACACACACACACACACACACACACACACACACGCGCGCGCGCGTACGAAAACAAAAAATCATTATGGGCGTTTGCATTTTCGAAATGTTGATTATGTCAGCTGGATGAAAAATTCAGACCACGGGGGGACAGGAGGAAGGCTGTATAGTTGTTGATTTTTTTCCTTATATTTCTTTTCTCCTTTTTTACGTTAAGAAAACAATGATACGCCCTGCGCTCACTCCTGTACGCTCGCGCTTGAAAGTCCGGCGGCGAAATCGATATATGCCGCAGGTTGCCTGGTCAAACAATGCGAAACACCACACAGACGTTTGCTATACTTTACTATGTGTGTGTGTGTGTGTGTGTGTGTGCTTGTCAATTTTTTTTTCCTCTCCAATCTTATCGCGATATTGATAAAATTGTAACGCGACATACTCGCTGCCTGCTGTCCTTTCTTTTTTTTTGCATTCCTGCGCTCGTCTCCACCTCTCCCCTCCCCCCCACCCTTATTTTACCGCGCAATATTTCTCTCCACCATTCATATTTTTTTCCTGCTTTCTCCTTTTTTTTCATATAATGCACACTGCTCTGGATAAGATAAGACATTGATACTAGTTGCGTTGAAAAATGTTATGGACTTGGATTTTCTAATCTTATTTGCAGCGGTAAAATTTTTCTTTTTTCTCTTCTAATTTTACCTCACTTTTGTGCAGCACAATAAAATCCGAATTTTGTGCTAAACTAAAAATCGATGCAGTACAATTGTGAGAATCTAAAAATATATATTTTGGAAATTGTCTTTTAACCACGACTTATTTTTAAATGATCGATATTCACGTGTCAACCAAGAGTAATTTCTGGTTAATTAATTATATTGACTTGATAATCCCAGGGATTAATTTGTAACATAAGTGATGGACGTTGAAGCGCAGTGGGTTTTAAATAATCTTGAAATATCAACTTATGCCACCATTGAATTTTCGTAAATATATTATCACTGGTCAAAAGTGCGGGCTTTCTTCGCTTACATACAGATATGTAGGATTTAACATCTTTGTTACGGAAAACATAAAAATTATTTTCAAAACAAATAATTTGATTAATAAGTCGATCCGAGCAGGCAGCGCACATAAGTTTAATATTTTTCAAGTGTAGGTGTACATATATATAGGTATAACGAACCCATTACCGACATTAAAAATGCCGCAGCCGCAGCCACACAGCGCAATGAACTGCTCTCGGGACTACTCGATACTCATCCTGCCCATATGTATTCCATCTCTCTGTTATACGATGGTTTATATATATGTATGGTTTATATAATATGCGGGCCATGCAGGGCTTCGTACTCAATTTTTTCACTTTTCAATTTTTTACGCTAATGAAGATCGAGAGATCTGCAGCTATAGAGCACACTCGTTCCACCCCCTTCTACCCGCACTTTTCTTTTCTTTCTTTCCTCGTATGTCGAAGAGAAGCTTCCAGCGACGTCTAAATGTTTCATATAATTAATAAAATACGTTAGTAATGGTATAGATATATTATAACAAATGTTGGGTAATACACGAGATTGATCATTTAAAATAATAGAAGCCTGCAGCAGTACACAAATACACACACACACACACACACATTTTGCCGTCACAGCTTTTCAATCATCATCATCCCCTTTTCGTTACATTGACCATTTACTCACTGACTCTTTTCCTCTCTCTCTCTCTCTCTCTCTCTTTCGATTGTCTGCAGCCTAGCCCTTATACCCCCGTGTACATTTGCAGTCCTACTTGCAATCTCTGCCCTGCTTTCGCGATGATGAGAATCCGTATAGCGTATAGTAGTAGGGTTTGCACTATAGGTGTACTCGTCAATATATAAACATTGCCTGATAGAGAGTATACAGCAAGCGCACCATTGCTATATATGTAAACCAGCTAAAATAGGTGCAGATCGGTGTGTAGTAGTAGTAGTGCTCGAAGCCTATCGAACTTACTCGATCTCGCACTTGATTCGTCAACCGACCGAATTATTTTCAGCCTTGATCCTTTCGATATGTGCTCCCTCCCACTTTTCGTTCTACATATTTACCCCTTCTCTCTCGACTATGTATGAGTTAAAAAAAAAAGACAAATGCGGGTGGATGATAAATAAAGAAAAAAAAGGGAGGAAGAAAAAAAAATTCCGGCAATTCCTGTGTGGCATCGAAGCCGCGCAACGGTGTTACATTGACCGAGTGCGGGTGTTAAAAAGTCCCGCGGCTATTACCCCCCTCTCTCTCTCTCTCTCTCTCTCTCTGTCTCGCTCTTGGCGTGCTTTCGCCATCCAAAAAAACAAGTCGGTGCGTAACAATCGTCTTTTTCAGGATGCGCGAGCGGCAAAAAAGTAAAAATAGAAGGAGGTAAAAGAGAGAGAGAGAGAGAGAAAAAAGGATACTGCTACACGTGTCGTACACAGAAAGAGTATAGGAACACAGTACACGTACGAGTTGAGGGGGAAAGGGAGGGAGTACAATGGACCGCCGCTGAAACTTTTACACGTCCCTTTTCCGCGTTGCCTCCTCCTCCTCCTCCTCCTCCTCCTACTCCTATATACTCCGCTACAAAAGCAGGAGCAGCAAGCAAGCAGTAGCTACAACAGCCACCACCACCAACTACAACAGTATACAGCAATAGCAGCAACAGTAATGCCGACAACTCTCGCGCGCGCACACACATACACTAACGACAACAACACACTGCTCTTATACGTATATATATATCTGTCTGACTACACGAGTTTAGCATCCTTGCAGATGCTTGCGAATTCGCATGTATGTGTAGGTAGTAGTGTACCTATGTAGGTGGTACAGGTATACATACACAGTCGGCACGCGAGCGCGAGACGACGCAATCTTCCTCCAGCGGCGGCGGCGGCTCCTCGTATAAAGGCACATCGATAAGGATCGCGGGATAATTAAAGTCTATACTTTCCGGCTGCT
Organism: Leptomastidea abnormis; assembly: GCA_030522805.1. NCBI lineage: Eukaryota > Metazoa > Arthropoda > Insecta > Hymenoptera > Encyrtidae > Leptomastidea > Leptomastidea abnormis. Next base: position 7,417 of record JAPYZE010012882.1, read on the forward strand.
GCAGCCAAGCTCTCAGCTCTTTCTCTCTCCCTCCCACTATTCCACTCTTCTCTCTATGCCCAGCGGCTCCCAGCCGTCGGCGGCGGCTGCAGCGGCACACGCAGAACAATCGAGTCCTTCTGCCAGCGGTATAGTGCCGCCGCCGCCGAGTGTGTATCTATCGGGACACCGCGGCTAAATTAAGCATTCATCCCACGCGCGCTGAGCAAGAGCAGGAGAGAGAGAGAGAGAGAGAGAGAGAGAGAGAGAGAGAGAGAGAATAAGAGGCGCAGGGGGAGGATGAGGGAGAAGGGAAAGCGTGCAGCTGCAGCAGGGATACGTACTCGCTTATGTACCTGGTCCCCGGCGCGCGCCCCGACGTCCCGGAGCCAAGTGTGTCCTATACTATACGGTAATAGGGCCCCACAGAGCTACTCAGCCCTTCTCCATCACCCCATCCCACCCCCCCCCCCCCCCCCCCCCCCCCCCCCCCCCCCCCCCCCCCCCCCCCCCCCCCCCCCCCCCCCCCCCCCCCCCCCCCCCCCCCCCTATACTACTTTAAAATTGAACCTACTACTTCTGCTACCCACTATATTGGTATATATCTATACTTATGCTGATGGGATTCATCCGCCGTAATTCCGAATGCCAATATTTAAGACTCTACTTATTATTATTATTATTATTATTATTATTATTATTATAGAGCTATTTTCAAACTTGCAAAGATTATAAATATAACGTTATTGATTCGCGAATATTGAATGATTAGGGAATACCGCGAAAATTATGCTACGTGGACTGTATAAAATAAAGTCGGACTATAGCTACTAGGGCTAGGGCATATATAAGTAGATACATGCCGAGTGTGGTAAGACTAATGGTTCGGTCATTGCGATTCACTGCGGGCAATTTAGATACATATATATCTAATGAATAAGTGTATACCTTGTTTTCCTATTAAATGCACCAACGCGACTTTGTCATTTATTTATATTTATAATATTTCTCTAATATTATTTATAAATATAATATATTTTTATAACTTTTCATCAATCGTTAATTATAAATTGTTAAAAAACAAAAAATTTTTTATATAAGTTAAAGAAAGAAAACTTGACGTTTTATTATAAAATGGTGTTAAGCATTAGTGTTACTTAGAGCCGTTGGATAATATACAAAAAAGTGATGATGACTTATGTTAATTTAATAATTACTTTAACTTTAACTATATAGACTAAAGTCAGTTTTGTTACGTGCTTGTGATCTACTCGACTATGTTGTATCCTATACGTGTATTGCTGGTAAGCTTGCGCCTGAAATTTGTAAGTCTGCGTTATTTTATTAATGTAAGTAGACAAACTATACCTATCTTAAGAAAATATTTACATAGTAATTATTAATTTAAATTATTGGTAGAATTGGAGCTTAAGACGGTGGTAGGAGCTCTCACCTATTATAGTAAAGGTACCTTACTTTTTGTCCCCCTTATTTAAAAAATATGTCCATTTATATTATGCCAAAAATCTATACTGTATTACAAAATTTTCTCGTACATATAGATATAGAGGCATATATACTTGTATAAAGTCCGCAAACAAAAAGCTGCGACAAACGTATTTGTAGGTATAGAGTACAGGCTGGGTTGGGTATAGGTGTATATAAAAGAGCTTGGTGTTTCTAGTATACGCACTATCGTATTTTTTGTTTCACGTCACTCGATACGTCCCTTTTTCTTTTTCTTCTTTCTTCTTTTCCCACAGGCAAGAGTTGTGGCTGCTGCTGCTGAGGCGGCTTGAAAAACCATTCCTAAGAGGGAGAGAGAGAGAGAGAGAGAGAGAGAGAGTAAAAAAAATGGAATCGAGCAACCAAGGAACGAGCAATAGAGAGTGAGAGAGAGAGAGGCGTAAGTTATACGTATATACGCTGCAAGCTTTCTTTCTCTCGGCAACCCGCATGTCGGAGAGGAGAGTGTAGTCCTCGAGGCCGCGCTTCCTCATCCCTTTTTTTTCTTTTTTCCTCTTTTCATTTTTTTTTTTTTTTATTTTTTTCAACTCGTTGGGATTGCATAGTATATAGCCTAGGCTAGTATAGGTAGGTAGTTCTTTCGCGTCCGCTGAGTAAAAAAGAAAGAGAGAGAGAGAGAGAGAGAGAGAGAAAAAAAATGGAAAAAGAAAAAAGCACACACGCTGGCGGCTCTCGACCTATGTAGGTCGCACAAACCTCGCTATCCACACGTGCGCGAGCACAGAGAGAGAGAGAGGGAGAGAGAGAGAGAGAGAGAGAGAGAGAGAGAGAGAGAGCACAAGCTCGCTTGAATATGTATATACCTATATATTATATATATACATATAGCTTTACCTCTACACACCTCGCATCTCTGCTAATATATGTGTCTCGTACACAAATACACCACAGCGTGTATATTTGTATGTGTACGTAATACATGCATAAGCGTGCGTATGTGCCAGTGTGCCTTGCGGGCTTAGATATTTAGATATGTAGGTGTGCACGAGGGGGGAAAGGAAAGTAGAGGAGAGGCATCCGGGCCGCATGTGAATACACACTTGCAGATATAGACGTGAGTGTGTGTGTGTGTGTGTGTGTGTGTGTGTGTGCGCGTGTGTACGATATCGCGGCTCTATCGTGGCGCCAGCGTTATCGCCTCCAGCTGGCTGTACGCCATCCCAGGGCCGTCTGTACGCGTATATATCTATATACCTACCTATAACATGCATGCATGGCGCGTATCTCCTCGATGACCTCGGCGCGCGTGTGTGTGTGTGTGTGTCTGCACCAACCCTCGCGGGCCTTGCACCCAACAACAACGACGACGACGACGACGACGACAACGACGAGCTTTTTCCCGATTTTCGGAGCAATCTTTCTCTTTTCGAATCATCGTTACAGCTGCCTCACAGTGAAAGAAAGCCCTCGTCTGTTCTTATATTCTTTTTATATACCCATAACAAGAGTCGGCTGTGAAACGAATATTGCAAATAATCCACGACACCAATTTGCTGCGCATTTTTGGCGACCCGCTTTGTCGCGTACGTCAAAAGAGAGATAGATAGAAAGAGAGAGAGAGAGAGAGAGAGAGAGAGATAAAAAAAGAGCGCTGAAAATTCGTTTAAACAAATACGAAGGGGAGAGGTCATTGACAGCGGTGGCGACAACGACGACGACGACGTGGGCATTATATCGTCATTCGATTGATACAGAGAAGCCGAGAATGCGGTCAATTTTAAACCGGAGCTAGATATGCTCCGAGCACTTTCCTCTCTCTCTCTCTCTCTCTCTCTCTCTTACTTTCTTAATTACTGTTACTTATTTTTAATTAATTAACTATTTATTTAAAATTTTTCTTACTTGATGTGATTATAATTTGTGTTAATATTGTAACCAAGTGTAGATGTACAGGACCATGAGTCCTAAATCTGAATAAATGCTATCTATCTATCTATCTATCTTACTGTCTTTTGGTAGAGCTGTTGCATGCATCTGTCTGTGTGTCTGTATTATATCGGTGTGGTTATCAATATTTGAGAAATACGCACTGATTGCTATACTCCAAGCTTCTCCCTGCTGTTTAATTATGCTTAAAGCTCTCTCTCTCTCTCTCTCTCTCTCTGTCTCTCTCTCTCTCTCTGTCTCTCTCTCTCTCTCTGTCTCTCTCTCTCTCTCTCTTTATTTTAATACATTTCTTTTCCTATTTTATACGAAGATATAAGTATAAATTTACAGGTATAAATTATACAGCTTGATGATTTTTAACACTCGGTGTCTCATATATATTTGTTGGGTGTGGGTAATATTTGCTTTCGTACGGAAAACACGAGAAGAATAAGAATAGATAACTCTTTATAAAATCTTATAAATTTTGTCAGTTTCTTTGCCTGGATTTTCAAATTCAACTCGATTTTTATTCTGTCGTAAATTTGGGATTCCCGGAATTAGGCCATACATACTTTAAATATTATCACATCGATCAACAGCAGCAGCAGTAGCAGCAGCTTCGTTATCGATAAGAAAGCCCACATGAATTTTGTGTACTTTACAAAACATTTGTTTACACACGGAGATAGAATCGAAAAATGAAAGCGAGAATTGATACATAAAATTCCTTTTTTGGCAGCAGTCCCGTACTTTTGTCAATTTCATTTTCAAAATAGTCCGACCTGGGGCAAATATTAATATAGCTACGTACTGCACTTTTAAAGGACACAAATTTTTTCAAGCAATACAACCATTTTAACGCAGCAAAAGCATTCCTCTTAATGAAACACGCGTGCGCTTAAATTAGCAAGCGAAAGTCGAAAAAACAAAAAGAAATACTGGAATAGAGGATGAGAGCTGCTTTTGCCAAGCGCAGAGAAATATATATACTCTTTAGCCGAAAGAATATCTATAGGAAAAGCAAGCAAAAGCCGCCAAAAGCTAGACTCGCGGAAATTAGTCACTTTTCTTTTTTTTTTTTTTTTTTTCACGTTATACATCGCACTGCAGTCTGCCTGATGCCCTGTGAACTATTATGTAGGTTCTCTCTCTCCCTTTTTCCGTAATATGTCATCCTGTGCAATGAGGTCGTTCCTATAATCCTGCTTGAAAATATAAATATACATTTGCACAGGCTCTCTCTCACACACGCAGCTCTTGGTTGCAGCAACGTCGAACTCAGCTTTAATGTCAACCTCTCTCTGAGAGAGCACAGCCACCCAGTGAGGGAAAGATAAAAAGAAGGCGAGGCAACCGCATCACACAGACACACAGACACACACACACACACACACACACACACACACACACCACGCAGATACAGAGAAAGCGCAAGGGGTATATAGCCGAGTCCTGAAGAGCCGAGCGAAGGAAAAAGCTCTGGGGGCGAGCAACGGCTCTGGGTGTATGTAGGTAGTATAGACGTAGAGAGAAGAGAAAAGCGAGAGACGAGGCTGCCGCTGCTGCTGCTGCCTTGAGATTTTCAGTTTAATGCGTCACAGGATGTCCTCCTCCTGGGCTTGGCTCCCTCTCACTCTCTCTCTCTCTCACTCTCTTTCACCCTCCTTCACCTATTCCACCTCACTCCCTGCCAAAGCCCTCACCCCCCCGCACGACTCCCCCCTCTACCTATGTAGAATATATA
>JAPYZE010012911.1:0-10001 GCA_030522805.1 Leptomastidea abnormis
CCTCGGAGCTTTATTGACGGCTGGGCTTCTATAGCGCTCCAATGACTTGTAGAGATCGTCTTGGGAACAATGAGTTAGACTTATATAGATATATACATACATATAACATACATAGCCTGAAGGCTTCTCGTTTTCTATATCTCGTCCGATACCGCACATCGAAAGTTTCGAGGCAAACGCTTATAAGCCAAAGGCAGTAGTATCTCTTATGAGTAGGTACGTGGAGAAAAGCTCTTTGGAGCTTTAATAAAAGCTCGGCTTACACTATGCTTTTCTTTCTCGCCTGCTAACTGAACTTTCTTTTTTTCAAAGATTCTTGCTTTTTCTCACGTTTGTGAGAGATTTTTTGAGGTGTTTTGTGTGTCTGAAGGATGTGTCTTTGCTTTTCTGGATATAACTGATTTTTAAGATTTTTATGATAGATAGGTTCGTTTTGTTATTTCTAATATTTGTCTTTGTTAAGATTGCTTGACCTAAGAAAAATATGTTTACCTTTGCAAGCTTTTTTTATATTGTGTATGGACTTTTGAATAAATTTAAAAATTCTTTTAAAATAGTTTATCAATTGTTATAAATTCTTTAAAATTAGAGGCGTATTTTCTCTGTTTAGGTGTAAAAGTCCTGTCACTATACATTATAGTAAAATCTGTAAACTTTACAAGGTTCCAAGTATAAAAATTTAAAATCTTATAAATCAATGAGCTTCTGTTATAAAACGAGAGATTCGAGAAACCAGTGCTATCCATAAATTAAGTATCTGGTTTTTGAAATCGTTTTCCTTTCTCTTTTATCTTCGTATTTTCTGTAGGTACACCTGCGTTTTTATGAATCAACTGTCGCACATAATTTTCATCGCATAGGCTACTTTGTGTAGCTCGAGCTCGTATAATATAATTAAAAAATTTTATAGTTACTTAAGACTCTTTGAATAGCCTTCGGCATTTAGAAAAAAGGTACAGACTTTGAGAATTTAACAAGAATTGAAATATTGGTACACAATGTTTTAATTCTTTATGGGACGTGGATAACTATTGGAGTTTTTTTATTTTATTTTTCTATTTTATCTATTTTAGTATGAGTTATGTCGTTCTTGGTGATTATAAAAAAAGTAGGACTCATTAAATCTAAAATCAGTTGAATGTTTTTTGCTAACTAGTGAAACTAACATCTCTGATACACTTAATTAATTGTCAATTTATTCAAGCTCGAGAGCAAAATTTTTCATATAACAAAAACAAAAATCTCGGATGCTGCAGTATCATTTAAATTTTGATAACATATCATTTTTTGTACACGTAACAATCCTATCACATGTAGATATATATTTATACTTTTGATGAAATATCGAATTATACTTCCGGATGTACCAGCTTGAATATGAAGTACACAATTATCATACATACCGAGCTCTTTATCTGATTTATGCACTTCCTCAATGATATCTCCCAAATATGATAAATGAAATTTTGAAGCTGTACTGATTATTATTTATTGGACAAGTGTTGTTTGGATGATGATAAAGTATGTATCAAAATGATTGAATTTGGATATATTTTTAAAGGTATATTGTGGTATTTTATAAAAAGTGAAAGCAATAACAGATTTGATGTTGCAAATATTTCATTAGATGCATATTTAAAATAAAAAAAAAAAATTCTACACATCCTTAAGATATTCAGCGCTATACGACATACGTAATCATATTATAGTCGTACATCCTACGTCAGGTATCTGATGATTTGGCACATTTCTTTTTTATTACTCATCGTCATCATGTGTTTAGCTGCACAAGAAAGTTAAAGTATATACAATTTGCACATGTTACATCCAATATTGCTCTCTGAGGAAAAATGAAGAGAAAAAAAAAAGACTATACTTACCGAGATCTTTGCAATCGATCATTTTTACAGGTAATCGAAATATATAAAAAAAAAAATAATATTGTATAAGTAGAATCGGTAAAGAAGACTAGCCACGTACTTACACGAAGACGTGTCGCTTTTACAAGATGAAAAAAAAAGTTTGATATAGTATTCTTGATGTAAAAAACTTGACAAACCTGCATTGCTGCACTTACCTCTTTTTCTTTGATAGCTTATATGTGTCTTTCTTTTTTTTTTTTTTTTTTGATGACATTTTATCATATTTCATCTTTGCTTCTTGTTCGTATCATATCTAGTTTTTTTCTAAATTTTTTTTAAAAATCGCGAATGTAATATAAAATATTTTAAAATATTATACTTTTGGATTATGATGATGAGAGAAAAACGTTGACGTACCCACATAATATCGTTTTCTTATCTTTGATACGATTCGTATTAGCTTCAAGAGTGCAAGCTTATAACTTGTTTTTTTTTTCGTTGTACGTTAAAATTGCATATTGTATATCATTTTTTCTTTTTTCTATTCTTTTCTCCAATATTATCTACCAGAAATCACACTTTATACTCGATCATATACACTACAAGAAAAGTAATATCCATACATTGAAAAAAATTTAATATCCTAATGATGATGATCATCATAAAATACCAATATATCTCATATATATCATATGTATCATCATCAACCAATCAAATAATCGACAATAATACGCATAAAATAAGCAGCACATATATTGAAATTCACTTGTTCTCCATCTCTTGACCTTATATTCATCTCATCTCTTTTCCTTTCTCTATATTCGTTTCTCCTTCATCTTCTCCTTCTCGTTCTACAACATTCTAAGCTATATAGTATATATAACTATTTGCCTCGTCCAACGTAAAACGTTGCCGCTTTCAAGGCTGAATAAGAAGAAGAGGAAAAAAAAAATTACTAATACTACTCCCTCCGGTTAGTAAGGCCATTCGAGAGAGAAAGAAAGAAAGAAAGAGAGAGAGAAGCTTGTTACGCAACGGTTTATAATATATATATATACATGTGTATAGGTATATGTATACATATATATGTGTGGACGCGGAAGCCCGAGGCCACGTGTGCTTCTCTTTTTTTTATTTTTCTATTTTACTGCACGCGCCTTTTTCTTCTCTTTGGTTTTAAGCCTTGCTGTGTGCTTGAGAACTTCTATCTGGTTGCCTTCTTTTTTCTTCTTATTTTTTTTTTTTTTTCAAAGTGTGGACCATGTATAGGTTAGAGATCGTTTAAGATTTTTTTTTTGAATCGTTTGGTATGGTATATTGGATGCTGGTTTATCTTTGGTAGAGCTACTGCTGTGAGAAAATGACGAGGTTGCCAAGAGAGACAAGAATAAAGAAGTTTGAAGGAAGCGTAGGATTGTTTGTCATAAAATAATTGTGTGTAATTTTTATGGTGTGTTGTAGATCTGGCGTATATGTTAATTTAAGTTATAGATGAAAAATTTGTGGAGTAGTTTGATTTGGTATTTGAATGATTACTTGGCGTGATGCCTCTTGCTGTGATATTTAAAGATTTTTAAATGAAAAAGTGTAGAGTATGATATGAATTAATATAAAAGAAAATAATATTTAAAAAAATGTTATATGCAATGACAAACGGCATTCATAAAACAATTGATAAATGTGAAATGAGCCAAGTAAAAATGCGGAAATGTAGCAATGCAAATAATATTTTATTTTAACTTAATCATAAAAACATTGTTTTTACGAAGTGTCACGAAAAAATATAGTTAGTGAAAATAAAAAAGATTGAGCTAAACGTGTGTGACGGACGAAATTACGTATCATATCGATGACACGTGCTGTTGCTAACTTTTTGAAATTCATGTTTTTTTTTTCTTTTCTTTCCCAGATATTTTTGGATTCAAGATTTGGCATTTTATATCTTGAAGTAACTAAATATAAATTTCACATTTTAATTTTAGAACTTGATTTCTTTTTTTCTTTCTTTTTTTAATCAAACTCCAAAAATACGTCACAAATATTTTTAAAAATCATTAATATCTTACATCAAAATTCTATTTTGACAAATTGCATTTCCAATAATACAAAGTATCATCATCAAAATTTATAAAAACTAAAACATCCTTAACGATACATCACAACTACGCACTGATTCTCAAGGAGAAAGCTCCACCTCTATACCTATACTTGTATACCTGGCACTTGTAACGTATATGTAAAACAGCACACCTACTTGGCTTGCAATCTTGTAGCATAAGGTAGGCCTAAGTGTTTGACGAAGACGTAAAAATATATATACAACCAAGAGTTTTTAGTGGGTTAATTTTACTTACTTTTGTGGGTTATATAGCTTGTACTGCTTTTTCTTTTTTTTTTATGTGTATATGAGATTGACGTGGAAATAAGTTTTGAGAGGTCACTGGTTTAACTGCTGGGATTTGTCGTTAAGATTAAAAAAAAGAAACTATTTTGAACTTTTTTTTTTAGTATTTTGAATAATTATCAAGTGCATATATAATGCGTCCGAATAATTAAATAATTTTTTTACGAATAAATAAATATTTAATCTATTGATTAATTATATTACGAAAAAGTAAATGCTACAAGTATTTCTAAACATTAAAATAATGATAAAAGAATTTTTTAAAAAATTGACTCGACAAACTTTTGATAAATACATTGTAGGATTTTTTCGTGCTTCTTGCTAAAATTGAAATATAAGCATATTATACTATCTTATTGAAGATCGCATAATTTTCACATTTCAACAGTATATATGCAATTTATACGCACGCGCTTGCTTTTACTCATTTTACGCTGAGCTATATGAGAGGAAGATCGTGAGATGATTTTGCGCATGGCGTTAAATGAATATGATTTTAAGTAAAAAAAAAAAAAATTATATAAAATTGCTCAGATAATAAAAAGTGGTAGAATCAAATATTAAAAGTGAAGTTTCAAATAAAACATTATTACATTTGAGTTTACAAAAGTAAAAAAAAAAAATTTTTCTGATATATCAAATTGATAAGCCACCAAATGTCTGAAACATACATACACAAATATCCATCAAAATTTAAATCTCAACAAAAATTCAACAAAGTAATCTCATATCATAAAGTCCCACTAGTAAAAAATAAAAAAAAAATAAAAAAATCTGACCCAAATCCATCCTTTTACAAACTCTCCCACACATATACACAAATTGCATCTATACTATCATCATCATCCTATATATACAAAACAATACCCATCCTTTCTTCTTTAACCATACAACATCTTCAATCCAACACAATAAACACCAGCAGTAGTAAGAGCAGCAGCTACGAGAAAAAGAGAAAGAGATTAAATAGCAATGCTGCTGCTGCATTCACATATACAAGATAAGACTCTGCAACGAGTATATACATATCCAACAGCAGCAGCAGCTGCAATGCCGCGAGAATGTCTAGGCGTTCAAAACACGCTGCTGCTACTGCTACTGCAACTGCTGCTGCTGCTGGAGCTACTGACCTACATTCCAAGTGGATAGCAGCAGCAGCAGCAGAGAGGCGCCGCACGTTGGTATAAGTAGGTCAGGCCGCGTATAGTACACGTATAATATATCTATACTTACTACTTGGATGTACATAGCTCTCTCTCTCTGTATGTACCAGAAAGGCCGCTGGATAAATCGCGATCAATAAATGCCGCCCGATTCTCTCTCTCTCTTTCTCTCTATCCCTTTATATTCTGCTTTGCTCTATATAATATGTATTATACCAGCAGGTCGGTGTATTATATTGTTAACAAGTATACATTAACAAATCGGGCCTCTATTGTTGAATTATATGTATATGTTTTGGGAACTTGTCGACTCTGCAACTCATGTAAATTACAAGCTGTGGTTTTTGAAACAGCGTATGTGTTTGTATAATTGTTGACATTGTACCTACCTACTGTTACCACTGGTAGCTTTTGATTGTGGTTGTTGAACTTGTAAGTTTTAGCTGAGCGTATAGTTTGTAAATAATGAGCTTGGTATAAATGAAAATTTATATCGTTTGGTATAAATAATAATATTGGAGAAGGTGTGTGTGTGTGTGTGTGTGTGTGTGTGTGTGTGTGTGTGTGTGTGTGTGTGTGTGTGTGTGTGTGTGTGTGTGTGTGTGTGTGTGTGTGTGTGTTCTGTTTTTTTGTGTGTGAGGTTGTGTAGCAGAAATTAATAAATTAATATTGTATTTAATGGGTGTGTGTGTGTGTGTGTGTGTGTGTGTACTAGATTGGTGAAGTTGATGAATATAATTTTCATACTGATTATGCTAAATTTTATTAGATTTACATGAGAATTAATGGTTATTATATAGTTAAGATTATATATGGATGGCTGACGTATTGAATATTATAAAATAAATACATAATCATAGTTATTTTATTCGTAATTGTGAGAAAATAATTTTGTATTTTATGAAAATTGTTTATTGTTCTGGGATATATAAAGCTAGAATTAATAAAAATGAAAGATTTAAAAAATTTTTTTTTAACATATCTACTTATCTACTGATTTAAGAACAATTTAATTAACAATTTAATGTAATTATTATATATTTGTAAATAAATTCAATACAAAATTCAATTGTAATGCAATTTCATTTGAATTACAATCAATTTTTAATTAATTACATTTAATAATATCAAACTGAAATAAATACCATTAATTTAATTTCAAATAATATTATTACTCCATAATATTCTTTACAAAAAAAAATAAAAAATAAAAATTTAATTTAATTCCTTAATAAAACTAAACACTTATTATACAACAATAACAACAATAATCACATTCAACCAAAATATCACCCATACAAAACAAAAATAGGACATTAAAAAACTAGAGAGTGGTGTTCTAAAGATATTCTCCTCGATATACGTCTCTCTTTCCTCGATTTCACTCGAGTTACTATACTCCAAACTGTCTTCTCCAAGAGAAATCTGAAAATTTTCACCGAGAAAGGCTTAACTTGAACTTTGGCTTTAACGCGTATATAGCTTTCGCGACTCTTTGGATGGTTTAAATTCGTGGTGTTGCTATATGTAAGAGAGAAAGAGAAAAGGAATGAACATCGTCTTTTCAACTCGGACTTTTCTTTTATGCTATATAAACTTTCGCGATATGATTACTGGTGTTGGTTTTTGATATAGCGATGCAGATAAAAGTTATTTCATTATACGAATCCCCGGCTGTTGCAGATGGTTTTGTACAGTTTTCGTTTTGTATATTATATTGTTGCGTTTTGAATTTGGTTTTTGTTAGGAAAGTAATTTAAGAAATGATTATTTTTTTTTGTGTGTTTTGTAATTGTAATTTTTATTGTTTTTGAGGAATAATAATATTAGAATTAATTTTCGAATGTTGTTATATTAAATGAAAAATTATTTGAAAAGAAATGATGAAGATTGAATATGTTTAACTGATATATGTATTTATTTTAATTTTAAAAAATTTTTTTTATTATTCATTACATCAAATCATTAATTTTTAAGTTAATTAAAATGTAGATAGCCCTTGTACATCATTGCTGATTTTAAAAGATCTGCGGGACTATTTTTTTTAAAATTTGCCAATTCCAAAATTCTGTCATCTGCAAAAAAAAATATTTTATTACATTAAAAATGTGTTTAAAAAAAATTTTTAAAAATATAATAGAATATATAATTTTGTAATTACTAGCACATCGTTCTAAACATTTATATCTATTCAATTCTGAAAATCCAGGTTCAGTCTTAGCAAATTTACCCTTTGGTGGAGCTCTTGCTGGCTCTAAAAGCAACATTTAGTTTTGAAAATTGATTATTTACATTTATTAATTTTATACTATTCAGTTATTCAAATTCAGATTTTAATTACCTCGTTCAGCGCATTTATTCCTTTTTTTACAAAGATCATATTGAAAATCATAAATAATTTTCAAATCATCTGAAACAATCAATTTAATTAAGTTTTTTTTTTTTAATATTTTCTATTAATGCTAATACCTACCTTCACATTTACGTGAGCAAAAATGTTCTTTATTAGTATTTGAACAAACACGATTATCTGGATATTTTTTACAATTGTTACACCAATATAAACAGTGTGTTCGAACATGCATTGATATCATTGAATCCTGTAGATCATTTGTGTGTGCTATAATCGTTAATTTTTTTGTTTGTTTTAGTAATAATTGTTATGAACAATTTTTTTTAAATACTAGAGAATATTTTTCTTAAAATAATAAAAAAGATTATTTTAACTATATAGTTCTATGTATTAATAAACTTACATTGTTTTGAATACGGAGAAACAGTGGTAGTCGTTGTTGTAGTTTTAGGTTTTTCTGGTAATAATAGTTAAATAAAAGAAATTGTAATTTTAGTAATTTTAATTTATTACTTATATATGTATAGCATATATTACAGAAGATTATAATATACTTACTGAAACCAAATTTCTGCAAAAGTCTACCAGCTGGTACCGTAAAAAAAAAAATTACATATAGTTAATAAAATACAGTGATAAAACAGAAAAAGTAAATTTTTATGAAATAAATTTATTATTTTAATATATAGCATATATTGTACATGATAATAATGCTTACTTATATCTAATGTTTTCAAAATTTTATTAATTAGTATCGTACAAAAAAAAAATTAGAATTAATGACACTTTTTTTCACTAATAAAAAATTTTACGCAACTCATTTGAAACAAACATCTTCTAAAAAAATGTTTGTACGGAAGTATACAAAAGTCTCTCAGGTGTACCTTATTTGTTTTCTTAAATGCGTAATATGTTTTGAGAATAACAAAAAAAAAAAAAACGATAGCAAGAATTTAATTGTTTTTGAAATTATGAAAACAGTTTTGTTATAATTTATTTTATAATAATTGAATTTTATAAAAAATGCGAGTATTATATTTTTTTTAAATGAATTTTCCAAGTTTTCTGATGTTTTTAAAAGTTTTTTAAACCACATTACAATTTAAAATAAAACAATAATATATAATTAAATTATTTTTTGTATAAGGATGTGTTATTTATGAATATTGAATATATATTTTTAGTCACCGGAAATTTAATTGTGTACACTGTTCAAAATTTTGTGTAAAACGGCAAAATAACAGAAATTTTATGTTATTTTTTTCGACTACAGAAACTTAGTGTTATTCATTTTACATAATTTGTGTGTAAAAAGTACACACTTTTGTGTGATTTGAGAAAATTTACATGCAAAATCAGAAAAATTTTTTACACAAAGATGCACCCGATTTAGAACTGTGTAAGTAAGATATTTAATTAAAATTTATACTAACTTTTTAAACCATCACTTTTGGAAAACAAGGTAATAAAAAAGCAGCACACAAGCATCAAAACACAGAATTTCGCCATTTTATTTCAATTAAATGGTCTTTGTCAGCTTCTTTTAACTAACAGATTTCAATATAAATCAATCGTTACGTGTTATTAAATTTTTGTGTATTCAATATGCTGTCAAAAATTGAACTGAAGAATTTTGATAACAAGCTATCGTTAAGGCGGATGTAAAAAATGAATAAGTGAAAAAATATGTGTATAATTATTTACAACCAAAAGATAACAACTATAGTATTTTTTACTTTATACAGCGTTTATGGAAAAAGACAAACAATATTTGCACATCTGCATTAAAAGCGTATGTGAAGATAAAATTCATTTATATTTAATTTTTTTAAAAACATTCAAATATCTTTAAAAATCTTCTACAAGTAAGCTCTTATCACCAGATCAGTCGTAGGGGAGAGGGGGGCGAGTTGGCCGCTGGTAAAAAAAGCTAAATGCTTGTATCTTTTTACTAAAGCGACCTATCGAGATTAAACCTTCGCGTACTTATGTATACTGGAGTTGCGCATTTTTGGCCATTGGTTTCATTAGCAAGCCCTTATTGGCGTCAAAGAGAGATAAGTTTTAAAAAATTTTGCAAGATTTCAAAATATTTACCTAGTCATGAAACTTCAAATAAGTTTTTTTTCATGCGCTTAAGAGCAATGAGGTATGGAGCTCGTTTTTAGGTATGCCTTACTGTATTTAATCGCCCAGAAGATGAATTAAATTGTTTCAAT
>JAPYZE010013057.1:0-11850 GCA_030522805.1 Leptomastidea abnormis
ATCTAACGTAAATACAGGTTTATTGTGTACAATGTTACAACGTATACACTAACACATACGAGAATTTCTCGTGTCTCGGCCGGTAATACTGCTCGGCGGTGCGGCTTACAGACGCTCTTACACGCAGCGGCCAGAAAAATCTTAACATACTCAACAACCAATCAGAGCGTCGCTCGCGTCAAGCTGGCCACAAAAGCCGCTCTTTCTGGCCGGAAAAGGCGCCAGGAAAGCGTATTTTCGGCCGTAGGGGGAAGAAAAATAAATATTTGAAATAATAAGATAAAAATGTTCTGTACCTGAAGATTCAACGCCATTCCAAACTGTAGTATAACTAAAAAAAAAATTATTATTCACAATATATTAAATTAAAATTTTAAACATTTTCAAAGTCTTAAGATAATAAAAAAAATCTTACTTTGTCATTATCACCACGTTATCGAAATTTGTAAAATTTGTACGTTGTGCAAATATTCTAAATGTAGTTGAACCTGTTTTGAAAAAATGATGCAAATCTATGATTTTTGGATCTAAAAAATCTTTGATGAAAATGCCTTTCAATGCATTTATATCCTAAATGGAATCAGCAAAAAATTATTATATATTATATAGGATTTATTAATACAATCTATCTTCATTATTAATTATTACCTTTGCTATAATAATTCCTGTGATCATAATTTCAACTATAGGATAATCGATTTCTCTGTATTTCAACTGTACTGAATTCCAAAATACCGATACGTACTGTAGTATGTCTCGTATATTTCCATAAAATTTTCTACATAAAAATTACATAATAATTATTTATATTTTTTTTTAATCTGAGAAAGTAATAAAAACAAATAATTTAATTGTAATAAAAATGATGCATAAAACTCACTCATAGTAATTATAGTCAACAACTATCAAAAATTTTGGGTATAAAATATCTGATGGCTTTTTAATTAATTTATAATTTTGAGAAATTTGTGAAATATTTATTGCTAAAAACAAAATTTTATATTATATAAATCGTTATATGTAGTAACGATAAAGTTATTTTTGCGTTTTAATTTACCATTATTATTGGGTAATTTTACATTTACTTCAACAATCGTGTTGTCAGTTGAGAAAACGTAGTCGCTGTAATTAGTAAGATGAGAAAATTGTACTTTCTCAGGAAGAGTCTGGATCACTTTTCTATTTTTACCCTCTTCGTAGACACCGAACTTGAATTTTAAACGTAAAACAAGATAAAAATTAAAATTCATTTGAATATGTTATCACTTTCAGATGTAAAATAAGTTGAATCAAGTTGGATATAGAAAACAATGTATTTTTTCTTTTTAAATCTATCAATTAGTAAAAATTCGTTCAATATAATCAACATTACTTACATAATTAATTCGACCATTCCTTTTCATAACGTACATTACTGCTTTTCTGTTAAAATTTTCATAAATATTTCCATCAAGATAAGTGTATGCCTGTAAATCAGTATAGTAACATTAATATTTAGTGGAAATAGTGGGTAATAATTATCTGAAAAAAAAAATAGAAATTTTACTTCATTAAGTTTCGTATACTGCGTTTGACCATTTTGAGAAGTATTTGATGTCCATACTGGTACGGATAATGACATTGACATCACATCACGATAAACGGGTGTGAGTTTAAATTGAATTTTTTTTCCATCCACGAAAAATTCAACTAAACGAGTTTCCCTTTTTGCTCGATGGGATTCATTATTAACCAGCTTAGCAAATTGATAAGCTAGAATGTAAAATATTTTTAGTAAAAATTTATTAGTCCTTCTTTAGTTTTTCTCCTTAAAGTGCGTAACAAATATTTTTAAATATAATTACTTGTTGATGTCAAATTAGACCCAAATGCATGTTGTAGGAAAGTTGTTAAAATTTTGTCATCCTGTTAAAAATAAGAAAAATGAAATCAGGATAATGTAAATTATAAATGAAAACTTAATTTTAAATGGTTTTTTTACAACAACCTTTCAGAAAGTACATTTTACACGAAAAGTAATAGTTTGAATAATGCTATAATAATAATTAATCTTTTTTGTACATCATGAGTACAATAAATATTAATAGTATGATTATTAAAGAATTTTTTATAAATTCTTACCGAACGTTCTTGAAGTGTCAATTGTGAAGTGCTGTAAAAACGTAGCACAAACAATAAAAAGAAGATTAACATTTTAATGTACATTACTTCGTCTATATCACGATAATCTTAAAATGTACGTCCACATTTATACGGTCTCTGACGTATTTTCACTTTAAATTTATTAGCACCTGTAAAAATAATATGTAAACTTGTTAAAGTTACAAATTTATAAATCATATTTCATAAATTTTAATTAAGCAATATTTATTTTATTAAAATTATTGTCCTGAGTAAAAATAAAAAAGTTCTTATTAGGAGTGCATTGCTTATATCTAGGAGTTAAATGTTAACAAATTTTTGAAAAACGATTCCTTAATTTAAAAAGAAATATTTAACTATTTATATACTTATTTAATCTAATTAACAAGCATTAATCTTTTTATTCTATATGTACTTTTGCTTTCTCAAAGAGAAAGCGTTGTAACGATGAAAATTTTCGATTTCGTTTTTTTTTGGTTTTCTTGACATTTTGAAGGTTCCTGAACTCAAAAAACACGTTTTTACAAAAAGTCTGTATGTATGTATACGTGTGTGAGTGTATGTATGTATGTGACGATTTTGCGTGACGCGATAACTTTTGAAGGAATCAAGATATCGATTTGAAATTTTGCACACATATTTGTTATATTTTTCTTAAGAGCTAATTAAATTTTGAGAATGTTCGGACCTTATTAAGGGTGTTTTTCATGAAAAATGTATGTTTTTTTAAAGGCAAAAAAACCGAATTTTCGAATATTAAGATTAATTGTAGATGTTTTAGAGTTTATTTTGTGTTTTTTTAGATAATTATTATGTCATTTATACTTTAGTATTGATTTATATTTTTTAAGGTTGTAAAAGACCCTTATTTAAGTGTTTTTTTACAAATTTTGATTTTTTGAGTTTGATATCATTTTCATGGTTTTCTGGGTTATTCTTTACATATATTACATTCAAATTAATTAAAATCGTTAACTGGACCTTATAAAGGATGTTTTTAATCAAAAAGTACCTTATTTAAGTGCTTTTTAAAAAAATTTATATTTTTTGAGTTTTATATCGTTTCTATGGTTTCTCTTTACAAATATTACATCGAAATCAAGAAATTCCGTTAGTAAGACCTTGTTAAGGGTGTTTTTGATCAAATAGTACCTTATTTAAGTGCTGTTCAAAACAAATAAAAAATATTAAATATTTTAATAAATCATATTGATTTTGGATTTTTTTTCTTAAAGAAATAAAATATTAAAATTTTAAATATTATCAATTTTGTTTTTCAGAATTCTTTGAGAAAGCATTCTGCTAATGCAGTTAGCAGCGGTTTTGTATTCTGTACTTTTTACTAATGTATTTTAAATGATATCATTAGAAGCTAAATTACAGTGGTATATTATTTAGGTTTATTTAACAGATTGTAAAGTAGAAGATATTTTAATTTTTTTTATTTTCCAAAAAAGAAATATTTTTTAATGTAAATGTAGACTTTCCTTACGTCCAGAAAACTACAAATAAAATTTTTAATGCTGGGTCCTTTCTTATTTTTTAGACATTTATACTTTTTTAATTAAACAAGAGAGTTTAATAAATACATGTGTACATTAATTAAACATTTTACTTTTGCTAAACATTTGTTTTTAACTAATTTTATTTAAGACAGGATAGAGGAACAGATTTTTATTTTATTTTTAAGAGATATGCTTTTACAGTCAAGGAAAAATCATTACCAATTTTTATATTTATATATTCTTAATATACAAATCTTTTAGTTATATATCATTTATACTGAATTACTGTCCGTTTAATATTCAACATTAGGTTTTGCTATTAAGTCGAAGCTTTTAATTTTATCACTTAATTATTTTTTAAAAAAGATTACGTACAAAGACATTAATAAAAATTAAAAAAAAAATTTAATGATCTTTTATTAATGATCTAAGCAGTAACAGAACTGGAACAAGTTTTATTTAATAACTAAGAAGAGTGATTTATTTATTTTAAATGAATTAAATTTTATATACTAATTATATACATTGATATAGACAAATTTAAATTTATCACCATCTGCTCTCATTAAGTAAGCAAAAAATTTGTCATGCATGATTTATAATAAAATTTTATTATTGCCTGATTTAATGATCGAAAAACATTGGAAACAAATCAAGACGCTAGTCATCTGGCAAGTCAATGTTATACTCTTTAACCATTTCAGGGGCACATTTTTTTTAACGCTTATCATAAAAATAAGAGTGATTTTAATGGTTTTGGGGTCACTAATTACGAATCTGAAGTAAGATTTAACAAATTCAAAATGATGGACCCAATATGGCCGTCGAAATTATTAAAAAATAATAAATCTTGACCAAACTTAGGTTTACATAGGTTTCTGGGGTCGCTGATTACAAATCTGAAATCTAATTTTTAAAATTTAAAATGGCATATTATCAAAAATTATTAGTCTTGCATGACAAAGAATATGCAACAACATAATAATTAATTACAATAGTATAAATGAAAAAACTGTATTACCAAAAGTAAAGAGTACACAATTAAATTTTGCTACAAATATTTTTTTGCAATTTCGTGCGCAAAAGAGTAATTTATCGCAAGGTTTTCTCTTGCGCACGCTAAACCGTGCGCATAATACTTATTTTCGTAACAAGGGTACAAAAGGCATGATTCCCGCACGAGTTGTGATCACCACGCACGAGTCATCAGTGAAGCCGCACGAGTGTGCAGACCGATCCCACGAGTTTATGTAATCGGCACGAGTGGCGACCGGTGCACACGAGTCGACGGCGAAACTGATGACGAGATGCGGGGAGATCACACCACAGAGGCAAGCCTGCGCCCGAGTTGCGAACATAATTTTTTGCAAAATAGTTTTCTTACCCCTGTTTTAAATGGACTACATGTATTTTTATTATTTCTACGGATATTATATTTTATGGAGAAGAAAGAAGAGATTATTTTATTATTTATTAAACGTACAAATTTATTATAACTTGAAATAGGGGTTAAAAGAGCTATTTTTTTTTAATCGGTTCCTTCTTGTCTCGTAATTTGAATCAACACCTTCTTGCTAATAACCGTGAATTGGCATCTTGTTACTCGAAGGCGACGAACTGTAAATGATTTTAATGTATTTTAAAAAATTGTGAATATTTTACCCGAATCGTTGTTTGTAAATGTTTTTACATCACTGGTCAATTCATGAAAAATTGTGAGTATTATTAATTTTATATTTTAGACTTATTTGATGAAAAATTATGCTAATTTAGTTAACATCCTTTTTTATAATGATTAATAATCGTGACATAGCTTAAAGAGTAAAAAAATTTTTTAAATACAATGCTTTAAATAAGTTATTAAATTATAAATTACTATTATTATATTATAAAGGCAGTATGGAAAAATGCTAAAAAGGAAAAAGCCGCTATGACAAAAAAAACAAAGGATAACGCGATATGATTAGAAAATTCATGGCATTGGCGCATACCTTTCTGGAGATAAGATTAAGAGTGATTTTTTAATTATTTAGTTGGAGATTGCAGAAAGGAGTGCTATGATTATTTCGACAAATTTATAGAATATTATAAGAAGCAGTGGATCAACATTACAACTCCTACCAGTTCGTATTAATATGTAAAAATAATGTTTATAAAAAATATAAATGTGAAAAAGTAAAAAATTATAATATTTTATCATAGGTTTTAGCGTGTATGGATTAAAATTTACAACTAATAATTTTATGGAGTCGTTTCATCGCCAAATTATGGAAGAAATAGGAAATAAACCAGCGCCAGCAAACTTTATAAGTAAAAATGCATTTATTGAAATTAAAAAAAAGTTCTTATAGTAGATATTTTGATTTGTAGGGATTTGTTTGTTGATATAGTTTTATGGTTTTCTATAGTGATCTTAATGACTTTAATGATTACTGTTAAAAGCAATTCTTTGAGACATCAATACTGCTAAAGTAGTTAGCATTGGTTCTTATAATAATTAAATATACATTTTATTTTAGTATGCAGGAAAACTAGTAGAAATTATAAAAGAAGCGTGGGATCATCTCAGCTCCTTAGAACTGGGCCTTGAAGACTGAGTTGGGAAGAAAAATCAATTCTCGCTGCTCAGAACTAACATCGAAAAATACTGGAAGTTGCTCGATGACGGAGACAGGACCCCAAATGGAATTGTCGTATTAATGATAATGCACAAGACGATTTCATTGGTATCGATTATAATTCCCTTGATGACGATGACAATAATGATGTTGATGATGAAAACGATGATATTGATGATGAAAACGATGATGTTGAAGATCTAAATGAATTAAAAAATGACTCACCTCCAGATATAAAAGAATTTGACGATGAATGAAATAAGCTTATAATTATGTTTAATGGGCTTGTTTTTTTAATTGAATAATAATTGTGCTTATTAACAATTTTGTTTAAGGGGGATACACTTATCATTAGGTAACTGAAAACTTTGATAATAAATGAATGAAAAGATGCTAATGTTCGTAGAAGTAAAATACATACTTCATAAAATGCTGATGGGATTGCGAACTAAAATAAAAATAAAATATAAAAAATTGAAAGAAAGAGTCGTTTTGCCCTGGATCGCCTGTTGGGCTCATCAGTACGATGACAGACGATCCTATCGTAGACGACTAAAATTAACTAGAAAAATGAAATTACATTGAATGACTGAACTCTATGTATAATACAAAGGAGAATTATTGTGTAGCAAGAAACGAAAACGTGTGTATCGCCACACAGCGGATAAAAACGAAATTAGAAAATACCTATAATGTTACGAGAAGAGAAAAAGAAGAAAAAAACAGCAAAGTGTTTTAACAATCTAATTGTTTGCTCCGCTAGAAGAGAACAATTAGATTGTTAAAACACTTTGCTGTTTTTTTTCTTCTTTTTCTTTTCTCGTAACATTATAGGTATTTTCTAATTTCGTTTTTATCCACTACGTGGCGATACACACGTTTTCGTTTCTCGCTACACAATTATTCTCCTTTGTATTATACATAGAGTTCAGTCATTCAATGTAATTTCATTTTTCTAGTTTATTTTAGTCGTCTACGATAGGATCGTCTGTCATCATACTGATGAGCCCAACAGGCGGTCTAGGGGGTCTATTCATTAACTCTATGGTGCTGATATAACATGCGTATGAGAGCATACAAGCTCAATTGACGCTTTTCCGCATGTGCAAACTGATAGCTGTGGGTGGTATACTATTTTTCTTCGCCCTAGGCCGAAAGTACGCCAAATATTTAACAATTATTGTTTAAACAAAATTGTCAGCTGCTTTCGTACGCTCGGTCGGCTCAGACGACTGCACTTCTTTCTTACTTCAGTCAGCGGTTTGACGGTACTACGACTGAGCCAAAAAAGAAATACCATGTGTGCGATTCTTTCGATGCCCGCCCGGCTTTTGTAAAGCCGAGGCGCAGCCGAGCTCAGTGTAGTTATAAGCCGGCATTCTGACGACGTAAGTCATTGATATCCTCTAAAATATTTTGCAATTCCAGACCTTGTAATTGTACAGAGAAGGGAATTGTATCATCTTCTAGATTTTCTTCTTTTGGAATAGCTCCTCCAAAAGAATTGTTATCTCTTTTTTTTTCTTGTATCGCTTCTGCAATGGTTTGTAGACCTTCCACTACGCTTACTCGCAAAGTATTAATAGCAGCACCACTAAATTAACACTTCGCTCTATTAAAATGTTTTGGTTTGCCATTTCCGTTTTGATATTAAAATTCTTTGTCTCTGAAAAATGTAATAGAAATAATTTATTATTAACTAAATACTAATTTATAAAAAAGAAATAGAAAATATATAATTGTTAAAATTACCTATGTCATTTTCCTTTTCACCGTCATTTGTCAAATCGATTACAGGTCTGTCTAGCAGCCCCAAAAGTGAAGTAGACCTTTTATATTTGGAAGGGATTTCATCGCTACGTAACAGTTGTGTTCTTTTTTTGGACTCCTTACCATCACATCTTTTAACAAGGTGTGATTTTTTTGACTTTTTTGCTGACTTCTTAGCATCATGACCAGCCATCAATTCCATATTTGGATCTTCATTTGCGACCAATAATGGAGACAAAAAGTTGTCGAGATCAGTAGCAGGTGCCTCAAAGGTCGAGCTAGATGGAGGCACAGATTTTCTTCTAGCGCAAATATTTATAACATTATTGTTATCAGATAATTCCATACTAGAACCTCCATTTGCGATCAATAATGGAGACAAAAAGAGATTGATTTTTTTTTAGATTGATTCAGAGTGCAGTAAGCAGCAGCTGATTATTTGTGTTGGTATACATGTGCACACAACACACAATGAGTCCTATTATACACGGATACCAACACAAATAATCGGCTACTGCCTTTCTGCTGTCGGTCCGTCAAACACTGCGTAATCTAAAAAAATGATATCGTTTACCTTTTGATAATTTGTGCAAATTAAAAATAATTGGTTTAAAAACTCAAAAGTCTATTTGTCTGTATACTGTCCGCTCCAAAGTATAATACTTTTATCTAACAAGTTATTACCGTGCATTACTAAAATAAGAGAAGGCAGTGTCGCTTTTCAAAACAAATATCCTTTTTGTTATCTAACCTACAGTGAATCCAGCTTTAGTGGATGTATAAGCAAAAAGCTCAAGTCTCAATAAAAATTTGTCTTTGGTAATTAGATTAATCATTTGATTATGTGCTTTTTTAAATTTTTTGTTGGAGTATGTGCAAGATCAACTATTGGTTAGTTGTACAAGTTAACAAGCAGCATAAAATTATGATCTTTCTATCGCTGTAGTTGCAGCTTAAAATACAGTATTTTTGCACAAAACAAACTAAAACAGGACGTCTACACAAGTGCTCAACGGTATTTTATTATTGAACATGAACTGTTCATAGAACTTCATAGTTTACCAAAAGACGCAGCTTTTGGTTGAGTTCAATATCCATTAAAGGTTAGTTATACTTCTATAATTATCAATATATTTTGTATATTGAATCTTTTCTATAAAAAATAATTTTGTTAAAATAAAAATGTTAGTTTCCCTGCGTGATTTAATTTTAGTTTTTGTAGTTCAATTTATATCAGTCAAGTGTCTTCTTTATTGTTGCTGAAAATGGGACAGATACGAATGATTGGTATGTTAAATTATGAAGAGGAACAACAAATAAGAAGAAATGCTCAATATGAGATAAAGATTTTTAAAAATTTGTTGAGAGATCTCTCTAATCCATTTTTAGTAGAACCAGAATATTTTAGATTACACTACAGGTTACCAAAAATTCTAATTAAATAATTTTGAAAAAATATATTTTTCAGTCATACATATACATTTTAAAAAAACTGTAAAATTTTAAACCTGTAAGATATCAATGTTATAATTTTAAATTGACTCCACACTTGGCATTAAGATTAGTAATCCTACTTGATGAATATGTCGAACCACAAAGGATTTCTGGAAATCCTAGCCACTTGCAAATTCTTGCTAAAATAAAATTTTTGGCTGAAGGTACGTTTCAAAGAGGAGTTTCACATGATATGCCCTTTGAGTCAAGCAACAATGAGTAGATGTATAGAAAGAGTCATTAATGCTATACTTATGATAGCACACCATTTCATAATGTTTCCAAAAACTATAGAAGACCGGCAAAGAATTTCAATTAAGTAAATGTTTTTGTATTTGTACTTTGCCTAGTGAAATTAAAAAATTAAATAACTATTTTATTTTTAGTTTTGCAAGGCATAATCGAATTCGAGGGATACTTAAGGTTGCTTTTTGGCGACCTCATATCAATGAAGAAGCATTTTATATAAGGAACTATAATGCTGGAACGTTAATGAATGTTCAGTTGATAAGACAAAAATTGTTATATAATATTATTGAGATGGCAGAGGATTTGTTGGCTGCTGCTGATAAATACCAGTTGGAGAGATTAAAATTCATGTGTGAAAAGGTACTTTGCAACAAGCTGAATACCGGTAATGCAGTCCAAACTCTTATACTTGCTGACCTTCACAGCAGTAGTAGACTTAAAATGATAGTTATTGATTTTATTTACCAGCATGCTAAATATGTAGGAAAAACCGAAAAATTCAAATCAATGTCAAAGG
Organism: Leptomastidea abnormis; assembly: GCA_030522805.1. Taxonomy (NCBI): domain Eukaryota; kingdom Metazoa; phylum Arthropoda; class Insecta; order Hymenoptera; family Encyrtidae; genus Leptomastidea; species Leptomastidea abnormis. The sequence goes on from JAPYZE010013057.1 coordinate 10,296, forward strand.
ATTTATTAATAGAACTTTTTAATGCCCTTGCAAAAATGGGTAAGTTTCCACTAACTGGATTGTAAAATTAAGATGCTCCTTTTTTGTCCTTCATGAGATTTTTCAATGACTAATGTCACAAAATGTAGGAAAAGCAGTATTTTTTATTTACAAGAGCTACAAGGGCCTTATTGAAGCTAGATTAGTTATTTTAGAAGCCAGTCTGAATACCTTATTTGGTTTACCATATTAATCTTTTAAGCAACCATCATTAAAAGACAGAAAATTTAGAGCAGATGAATGTAATTTATGAAAAACGCGTGTATAATATGTGAAGAAAATCACTTACACAAATTGTAGCACTTGAGACAGAGTTTTCCTTATATAAAAATAAGGTTAACATTTAATTAAGAATTAGATGTAGATCTTTATTTAACGCAAGTGATATGTAATTTAAAGTCTTTATTTTTTATTAAATGTTCATGAAATATTATTACAAAGTACTTGAAAAATTTTAATTGTTTTTATAATATTAAGAAATAATGGGAAATGATAGATAGTGTTTATGTATCAAACTTCAGTGTATGAAACAAAGTGTTAATCTTTGCGTCTAAAATTAGTTTAACTTAATAATTTTATGCCAGTTATCGATTAATTTTGATCATTTATTTTTTAAAAGCCAAAATTTATGTTGTCATAAAAAAATAAAATCCTATTTTAATTACTTACTATTAATATTTGCAGATAAGTAATGACTATTAAATGTGTAAAAAATTGGTTGGTAATTGTAACTAAAGGGCGACTTTTATTTGCGAGTAAAAGGTACTATAGCATCCACCTTGGAGGTGGCAACTGATTTTGTAAGTGTATGTTCTCCTTTGAGCAACATCGACTCAGCTTTATTGCCAAGAATCGTCTCAGAAATTCGTCCAAGTGGTTTGGACAGCAAGTTTTCTAAATAAAAGGTTGTTTCGATAGGTACGTTTTTTCCAGCACGTACATTTGATCCTTTGCTTTTTAAAAGCTTGGCACTCCTTTTGAACCACTTATGATCACGTAAGAGATACGGTGGCTAAGCTTGGGTGCTATGCCGGCGTCGCATTTTTTTATTTTTGCTGCAAGCTCAACGTGAGCTTGCTTTGCCGCATAATTGGTCTTATCTCCTTTATAAACATCCTTATCTATTTGTTGACAAAATAGCCAGAAGTATTCTGACAAAATAATAGGATTTAAAAAAAATTTTTTTTGTAATTCCGTGCGTAAAATTCAATTTTACGCACCGTTTTGGGTGTGTAAAATACTAATTTTTCGCACTAGTGCGAAAAAGTACTTTTTCGCACTGGAATTTCGCACTGGTGGGAAAAAGTACTTTATCGCATTGGTTTACAGTATCTAAAATTTTTTGCGCATTTTTATTTTGAGCAAGTTCCTTTCGTACTAAAATTATTGATTGTATTAATACTTAAATATTTAATTATAAAAATTATAAGATATTGTAAAGATTTTGAAAAGTATTAATTGATGAATTTTAAATTTTAAATTGTAAGATGTTGATTTGCAATAAATTTTATATTAT
>JAPYZE010013062.1:0-10183 GCA_030522805.1 Leptomastidea abnormis
TAGTATTTTACACACCCAAAACGGTGCGTAAAATTGAATTTTACGCACGGAATTACAAAAAGTCTTTTTCGCACTGTAAAGTGTTGAGAGCGCACGAAATTGCAAAAAAATAATTTTCCTGGGGTCAAAAACGACATCCTTACTTTTTTTTATATTGAGGGTTAAAAAATGGGAGCTTAAGTTTGTAAAAGAAAAAATCTTTAAAAATTAAAGTGCTAAATTATAGATAGATGGAGCTAAAAAGTAGGGTTTATTACCAACATGGATCGTTTTGTGAAAATTAATTATAACTTCAACGCGACCTTTGTGTTTTGTTTAATTCCATATTTTGCAATATCAAACATAAACAATCCTAAAATTTTAATCATAGTCTGTTTCAATCTAGCCTCGGTCTCCCCTATACATCACCTATAACGCGAGATTCTCCGCGTGTGCAATCTTCTTCTTTCTCTTCTCTTCTCTCACTTTCTTCTCTGCAGTCTCACGTGGGCATATACATAGTTACATATACTGTAACACACTTGCTGCACTCTCTGCATCAAGAACGATCTTATTTCGATCGAGAGAATTCGCTTCTCTAAGGAACGAAAGAAAAAGATACGGGAGAAAAGGGAGAAAGAATAAGGGCCTAGAAAGAATAAGAAAGAGATGTGAGAGAAGCATGGTCGGAGACAGAGTGGCGAAGTATACCTAACAAAGAAGTATATATATATGAGAGTGTCGCTGAGAGAAGGGAGTAAGAACGAAGCTAGGAAGAAGAAGAAGAAGCAAGACGATACGCAGGAACGATGGTATGAATGTATACGAGGAGAGCTGAGAGAAAGAGATATTAAGAGAGGGAGAGAGAGAGAGAAAGAGAGAGAGTTAGATGAAATGAGGGAGTAGTACGAGTATAGACAACGCCGTATAGCCAGTGGGAAAAGGACTAGAAGGAGAGAAGGATGAGAGAAAGAATGATAGGGAATCAGCTGGGCGAGTGGTTAGGAGAGGAGAGGAGGCAAGAGAGAAAGATAAAGGGCTTGGAGGGAATAGCAGGCTTAGAAGCATATAGAAGCTCTCGTGCAAGAGCAAGTATATATATATATATACCTATAAGCAGAGGAGAAAATAAGACGTGAAAAAGAGAAGCATAATAGGAGATTGCTCAGATAGATATCCTATGTACCTAAGTATAAAAAGATGGAAAGGACAAAGGAGTGTATAGGAATAGATAGATAGAAAGAGAGAGAGAGAGAGAGAAGACTTGCTTACAGTGAAGCTGGATGGTATAACGCTTCGATGAGAAATCGAAGAGATCTACGAGCAATGTTTATACTCATGTGTGTGTGTGTGCAGTAAAAAAAGTGAGCGTGATTGAGATGAAGGGAAGGAGGACGACTTTGATTGAATAACAGAAAGTTGGTAGGGCAGGTACGTAATATACCTGAGAGATTAAAGTTTATAAAGGAATATACCTAGAAAGAAAGGAATAATTAGAAAAGTTGTAACATTGATATGATAAAAATTGTAGAATTGTTAATTTCTTGATGTTTAGTCATGAAGGAGAAAAAAATATTGTGCAATGTAAAAATTATTTGACGGTATTGGTATATATAAAAATGATTACTGCACGGTGTGGCTTATAATTAACTTTTCAAGGTGCGAAAAAAAAAATAATGAATAAAAATTCAGAGAATAATTGTGATCGGCAATATTATTTTATGATAGATAATTAAAAAAAAAAAATTATGTTTAGATTTAAAAAAAAAAGAAAAAAGTTACGATTTATAAGTTTGTTAAATTATTATTGTATGGCCAATATAATTCAGTAATCACCTAGCTAATTTACGCTACGATGAACACGACGTTGAATACAAGCGCGCAATGAAGAAAACGAAAGTAGATGCTACCGATAAGATAAAAGGAGAACAAAGTCAGCAAAGAACTTGAGCAAAAGAAAAAAAAAATTGATAACAAGAAATCAGTGAAATTTAAGCATTGAATTTAACGTAAAATATTATTTATTATTATTGTAATCGCACGATCGAGAAATACAAGTGTTTTATTTTTGATTCTAAAAATATTGTTAATCAATAGTTTCTATATGATGATGATGATGCGTATAATTTAAAAATTAAAATCTAAAATCTGATGCACCTAACAAAAACACAATTATTATTTACATTGAACAAAGAAAACGAATATTGTCTTTTAATCAGTCGTCACAAAAATAAAGAATCAGCTTCTACGCAACAACGAGTAGCAAAGTCATCGAAATAAAAAAACAAAACAAAGAGAAATAGAAAGAAAGAAAGAAAGAAGAACAAGGACGTCAAGAAAATGCAAAATAGTCAAACGAGTTTTCCAAACTGAGCGTGATCCACACGTACATTCAAGTATAGTATAATGTAGTATAGACTGGTCTAAGAAATAAATGGTAGCAAGGATGGTAGAATTGTGGCACATAGATACAGGTACAGAGATTGAAGGAAAGAAAAGAAATCTAAGCGCAAACCTTGAAGAAGCAGAGAAGCCAAGCGTCTATAAGCTATGGTGCCTCAGGTGTGTACTATAAGCGGTATATATAGGTATACGTATAAGAGTCAACAACGCACACGGTATATCCTGCCGTGTGCTGCAGGAGTAGGTATAGAGAAGAAGATCAAGAGTAGTGTATAGGTATATAGACTATTTCTCTCTCTCTCTCTCTCTCTCTCTCTCTCTCTCTACTCTCCCCTTTACTAGACGCGATCACGCTCGCGAAAGAAAGAAAGAGAGAGAGAGAGAGAGAGAGAGAGACAGCATGCTTATAAAGACCGCAAGAGTCAGCCTTAACAGGTAAGGAGGAGGTGATAGTAGAGTACCTACACGCGCTTTTCTCCATCGCATCATAGGCAGAGAGAGAAAGAGAGAGAGAGAGAGAGAGAGAGAGAGAGAGAGAGTCCAGTCCAGTGTAAGCGATGCACTCCAGGCTGCTGCTGCAGGTTCTACTATACCTCGCGCTCAGCTTTGCTGCTGTATACTTAGCAGCAGCAGCAGCGTGTAAATGTATATACAGTCACAGATAGTAGAGAAGAAAGAGAGAGAGAGAGGAGAGATGTTGAGCATTAGGAGAGTCGAGAGAGGGAAAAACAGACAGAAATGAAGCGAGCCCTCTCTTCTCTCTTTCTTGCTTTCGCGATATATGAGTAGAAACACGTATAATCAGCCGTTATATATCATGGCTCAAAAAAATGAATTGAAAATTTTTTAAATTTACGCTCTTGATCCAAGGTTCTTTTGGTTCCTTAAGATCAATATTTAAAGGAAAAAATCAATCAGGTGGCGATGTGAAATAATTTGTTAAGCCTATCTTTATTTTTCTATTTAAACTGCATGTTAAAAATTTGCCAAAATTGGCTATTAGCACTTTTTTATGCTTTCTTGTCTATAATTCTTTTTCCAAAGTAAATTAAAGAACGATTCAATAAAGAGATTAAAGTACTTGAAATTAGCTTTAAATTAATTTTTCAAGCGCACAAAAATATCAGTTGGAACCAATGTTGCAGGGTGACAAAGTAAAAAAAAACATACCATTTTTCCAAAGAGTTTTTCGTTCATGAAATCGATTTCAATTTTTAGCAATTCATCGATTTTAAATCAATTTCAAACGATTCTAAATTTCATAACGCCAGCAATTAAAAATGGTTTGAAATAGTTTGAAATCAATGAAATCGATGTGAAATCGATGAATAATAAGCGATTTAAAATTGCTAGAAAAATGATTCAAAAGTTGTAATCGATTGTTCAAGTAAAAAACTTTTTGATTTTTTCTTTCTGTATCTTCTTGTAACTTTGGTTTCAAATGATATTTTTAATTGCTTAAAAAAATAAATTGAAGATAATTTCAAGTACTTTGATCTCTTTTTTGAATCGTTCCTTTATATATTTTAAAAAAAAAAAACAAATTATAGGCGAAAGTGCGTGAAAATTGACAATTTTGGCAAATATTTTTAACATGCAGTTTAAATAGAAAAATAAAGATAAGCGTTAAAAAATGTGTCACATCGTCTATTGAGCTGACACCTGATTTGTCCCTTCAAATATATAGATCCTATAAAAAACCAAAAAAATCTTTAATAACCAAATAAATTTTTAATTTATTTATTGAAGCACATATAACAGCCGATCATACGTGTTTCTGCTCATATACGCTTCAAGAGTAGCATCAGCAGCAGCAGCAGCCAGGGGGTTGTTTGATTCTCCCTCCCGCTAATGTATATGTGTGCAGCGTGTGTTTCTCTTCTATTCGACGATAGAAGCCAGCTGCTGCTGCTGCGGCTACTGGTGGTATATATCGGCTGCGACGTCAGGCCCGCGGGAGAAAGAGCCTCTCGTGCGGCAGCAGCAGCAGCAGCAGCAGCAACAGGCTCTCTCTTTCGGACATAGAGAGAGAGAGAGAGAGAGAGAGAGAGAGCGTTCGGTTGCGGCGGTGGCTGTAGCAGCGCCGGCTCTGCTGTTGCTGCTGGTTTTTTTTCTCTCTGTTATACTGCTGGAGTGCTGCTGCTGCTTGTATTCGCACACGCGCTTTGAGAGAGAGTAGAGTGTACCGCGAGCGCTCGCCGGCTGCTGATGTCTGCCGCAGACGCTGCTGCTGCTGTTGTTGTTGTTGCTGCTCAAACTCTCTTTCTGCTCGGGATATTGTTGTTTTAAATATACTCCAATACCGATTCTTGCCGTGCTTGTCCCTGCCGATCTTACTCTACCAATCATCACACAACGCCAAGAGTGTCCATGAGGCATCATCATCGCTGCTGTCCGAGCGTTTCTGCTCCGCCGTAGCTGCTATAGGGAGTAGCGCAGTAGTAGCAGCCGCCCTACACGTATCTATTTATAAGTAGAAGGAAAGATAAAGAGAGACAATGAGGGAACCACCGAGCATCGTTGTCGACAAGTTCGAAGATGAAGCCCAGCCTCAGTCACAAACTCAACAACCCAGGCCCGAGAACAACAATAATAATAACAATAACAACAACAACAACAACAATGTTAATATTAACAACAACAGCGGCAGCAAGCAACAACAAGTTGACAATTGTAGCAGTAGCACAGGTAGTGATGCTTCGGTATCACAGCAACAGCAGCAACAGCAGCAACAGCAGTCAACGGACGGAACGTCGCCAAGCAATAACATGATCGGCTGGAAGAGAATGACGACGAGGCAGCGCTGCTCCTACATCGCGCGCAACATAACAGTCGAGCCGATGGTTGCCTTCTACATAATGCCGAGCGTCCTGGCGTCCCTCGCCACGCAGAACTTGAACCTGGAGAAGGCGTGCAAGGTGAACCTGGGCTACGCGGAATCGGTCTGCACGGCGCTGGCCGCGCGCAACACCTCGGGCTTGGAGGCCGAGGAGACCGCGGTCCAGCAGCTCGTCGCGGTCATGCAGACCTGGAAGACCGCCCTGCAGAGCTTCTTCCCCTCGATCCTGATCATCTTCATGGGCGCGTGGAGCGATCGGAACGGGCTGCGCAAGCCCTGCATGATGCTGCCGATCGTCGGCGAGTTCATGACCAGCATCAGCCTGATCGCCTGCACCTACTGGTTCTACGAGCTCCCCATGGAGGCTGCCGGGCTGTTCGAGGCGCTTTGGCCTGCCCTGACCGGCGGCTGGTTCACCATGATCATGGGCACCTTCAGCTACATCGGCGACATAACCAGCGTGGAGTCGCGAACCGTGCGCGTCGGCGCGGTCAACTCCTTCCTCAGTCTTGGCGTCCCGGTCGGCATGGCCCTCTCCGGGGTGCTCTACATCAAGCTCGGCTTTTACGGGGTCTTCAGCATCGCCGCGGCCTGCTACGTCTTCAGCTTCCTCTACGGCCTGCTCGTCATCAAGGAGGCCCCGCGGAATCTCGAGCTGCGCAAGAGCTTGAAGCAAGCTCAAGCTTCCTCGGGATTCGATAAGCGCAACACCGGCTGCTGGGCCGCGCTTACCGATTTCTTTGCTATCCGCCACGTGCAGGAGACTTTTAGGGTGGCTTTTAAGCACGGCCCGAGAAATCGACGCAAACGTGTTATGGTACTCATGTTTATCGTTATGTCGCTCATTGGTCCGATGTATGGTGAGTAACAACTTCTATTCTTTTTTTTTCTTTTTTTTTAACAATTTGATAGAATATATGCGTTTTGTAAGAGAAAATGACGTTTTACACGTGAAAGTTAAAAAGACTTTGGAATTCATTTGTTGACTTTTTTTCGTGATAAATCTAGAATTTTTAATAGCTAAGAAATGTGGTATTTTAAAAAAAATGTTTTCGCGTGTAAATTCATGTATAGATAGCGAAAGGAAATGTTACCTTATTTTTTTTTATGAAAAGAAAAAAAGTAAATTTGAACACGCTGTTAACTACCAAGTTTGGAAATTAAAAATAGCAACGACTGAAATTAAAAAAAATTCAGATACACGTGCAGTGATATTGAAATCGGCCGGTACAACAATAAAACTTGTATTTTGCAAAAATAAAATCGACAACACATGCTGCTGTATACTTATTCTCAACTCGCTAAAGATTTATTTGCTCGAGAATATAAGCAAATTAATTAACGCGTGTATATAAATTTTCTATCTAAAAGTTTGATTTGTTTTTCTTAATATACACGTACATTTATCGTTTTGAAAATTCGTAATTTTTTATTTCATGCATTTATTTTTTTTTTTTTTTCTTAACATAGCTTTCAAATTGTTTGACAAATCTTCTCTCTCTTATAATAAATTGCAAATAGTTGTTAGCTTCGAAAATAAAAACTTTCAAAATAATGATCAACAGGTAGGTTACCATTTTTATTTAGAGACATTATTTTCTGAAGAAAATTAATAGTCGAACGTAATAATTTGTGTGAAAATACGTATATTTGTTATGTTGTTGCATAACTGCATAATCTATACTTTATATTTCTATAAAAGAAAGAGAGAGAAAAAAGAGTATGATAATAACGCATGATGCCTAATTTTAAAAAAATCAGACATCACATTATTAATATGCGGAAACGTTCTTTCAAAATAGTAAGACAAGTTTAGTAATTTTAAAAATGAAAAGATTAATTAATAACATATTAAAAGTCAGTCATCAGAAATTGAACCACTCATTTAAACATGTACGTACGTGATTAAAAACAAATTTTCAAAATTAAAAAAAAATATCCTTTGCTATATTATTTAAACACAAAAAGTCTAAAAAATAATAAAATAGAAAAAGAAGGCGTCCTTGAAATTTCCTAATCAACCGAAACGAATAAAAAAAAAAAAAAAAAAAAAAAAAAAAAAAAAAGAAACTTTTACTTTTTCGAAGACTCGTTCCTCTCTCAATATATACCTACATACATATATATATATTTCTCTATCCTCCGTTGCGCAAGTCCCACTCGTCATTCAACTCAGCTTTCCCTTCCGCGATTAAGACCCGCAAAAGCAACCGTCGTCGTATGTAGGTATATATAGGCTGCTATTCATACCTTTACGATAATCGAGATTTTTCCTATTCAAACCGAACAGATCTCGCGATTGTCGCGAAAAACACACAAGTTCCCCCACCGATAAAGCAATTTTATCGTAACAGAGAAAATACACGTATAATACCTATACATTCTAATACAATCAGGTCAAAACGTAAATATTCACTACGTCTATTTTCTTTATATCAAAATCTTCTACTAGCACCCAAACAATATAACAAAAATTATCCTAATAAACATATCAATTCACACCGCAATAACCCAATATAATCCAATTAAGATAGAGAGAGAAAGAGAGAGAGAGAGAGATACGCAATAAGCTTCACTTTTTTTCATTATCTCTCGCGAAACTGTGTCAGTCCTTGCTCTTGAACCCCTTTTTTACCTTCTCTCTCTCTCTCTTGTTTTTATTCTCTTCCATTCGTTCTTATATACAGAGCGCGGGTCTTTTGCCCATTCTCTTTCTTTTTCACACACACATACACACAGCTTATGTTGGTGGCAGAGTTGGCCGAAAGTAAAGCTTCGCGCGCGCACGTGACTTCTACATATAGTTATATATACCGCGACGACGACGACGACGACGACCGTGGCCGCCAACGCGTATACGCGAGAGCCTCGGCGAGGTATATATGATTCTCTGCCTGATGCGCTTCGTGAATGAAAGCCCCTCGCGGGGGGGAACAAGTAGGTAGGTATAGAAGAGACTGCTAAGATTTTGTCGCTATCTCTCCAGTATAACTACATTGTATAAACTTGGCGATGGCTAGGGGGTAGGAGGAGGAGGCGGCGGCGGCCTTGCGTCCTTTTCTGCGCTTTGGTTTAATCAAGCGAATTGCAGTGTTATGTTATGTTATATGAGACTTTTATGTGTATGTATGTATGCATGCATGCATGCATGTATGTCTGCTCTGATGATGATAATGATGATGATAATTTTATGTTATAAGCGTTATGGCTAAATTTTATAGGGTCAATCTTTGGATTTTTTTATGTCACTTTTCAAGTGCGCGCGCGCGCGTATGTGTGTGTAAGTGTATATGTTAAGGTTGGCTGGAGGTTGTTTTACCAATGACAGTCTGATTGATATAGAAATTTTTAGCGGTCTGTAGGCATATACTAATGGGCCTCGAGGTTTATTTGATCGTAAATTAAATATTACAATTTTTAACGACTAATTATGTAAATGATAATTAATTTACTTAATTTTTACGTATAGTTGTCGTATATCTTATATGTTATCGTGATTTTAATTAAATAGTTTTGCTTTTTTTTTTTAATAAATTCTTTGTGTTATTATATTTTATTATATAGTTATTATTGACAAAGTTGCAGATTTCTTATCCACGCAGAATTCCAAATTGAAGAGAAAAAAAAATGTTTTGATGAAATATCTTAATAATTTATACAAAATATAATTTCTCTTTTTACTTGATTTTCTAAAACTCTGCGAGAGATCGATGAATCAGCTCGCTCTCATTTTTTTCCCTTTTTTTCTTCTTTTTCTTCTCTTGTAACCCGCAAAATCCTTCGAATTTCTCTTTGCCAAAAAAAGAAAGATAAAAAAAGAAGGGGAAAAAAAAGGAAAAATCCGGACCCGCCAAGACAGATCATCGCGGTGAAGTCTGCGGGGCGTACATGTATTTTGACCAAAAGAAAGGAGAAGGAAGATGAATAGAATGTATACGTATGAGAGAGAAGGTGAGAGAGAGAGAGAGAGAGAAAAAGGGGTGGTGTATGGGAGGAGAGGGCCTCAAGCGACTGACTGGACAAACCGGTTTGCGCAAACCGTAGCTACAACCGTAATCTCGTGAAAAATTGTTATACACACACACACACACATACTTATATATTTATATATCGTCGCGCGAAAAATTCATAAGCAATATGTCATATTTTTAGCATAGAGAAAAATTTGTCATCGACCTATACCTACCTTGTTGATATGATAAGATGACGCGCGCGTGGATTTGAGATATTCAAAGTTTTTTATCTTTTGTTTATAAGTTTCTTGTCTGTTTTGATACTTTGCTTCGTGTATTTCGTTATGGAAAAATTTAGCCGAAAATATTTGTGTTTTTATGTCAGCTATACGCGTTTTATGTGTTTAATATTATTATTGACAGACGATTATTATTGGAGGATTTTGTTTTATAAGCACTAATTTTGGTATAAATACCTATAGCATACCGATTAAGACATTGTATGTATCAAAAAATTATTGTATTACACGCATAAATTAATGCAATGAAAAATGATACAAATAGTAAAATTGCAAACAAAGTTTCAAAGCATACGTTAAAACATACACAACCATCGTTTCAATATATTTTAAGGTCATTTTCCACGAAAAATCATGAATTCTAACTTACATAAGAATTAAAAAAAGAAAAAAAGAAAAAAGGAAAAGAGGATAAACCGTTAAGCCATGTTATAAAACAAGTTTTGTAAGTATTAAGTAAGTAACGTGGAAATGCAGTTCTGTATATATATATATATATATATATATATATATATATATATATATATATATATTTTGAGTAAAAGTGCCAGGTGATGCCTGAGAGTGAGTGTGTACGTATGTATATTTGAGGCTCATGTCATCTCTCGCGCTTGTGGCGTGGCGGTGGCGTTTTATATATCTATCACATACAGCAAAACAGCCTATATGAGAGTTTGGAATTCCTTAGATTAATATAATATAATATATAT
>JAPYZE010013105.1:0-13395 GCA_030522805.1 Leptomastidea abnormis
ATATATAGAATGAATGAGAGAAAATGTGTTTGCAGCAGTAGTAACAGCATATACTTAGACACACATACACAAATCGTTTTCTAGCTTTGACTTTTGCGTTATAATCGCTGTGAAAGCAACTCCTCCTCTGTGACTTCATATCTGTATAAACCCCCACGTCGGGCGTCGAACTTTATACATATTTCTTTTTTCTCTTCCTACTCTTCTATTACTCTGGTTTTAATCCGTAATCACGCGCAAGAGAGAGAGAGAAAGAAAGATAAGTGTGAGTAAAGCAGCAAATGACAGACGCAAGGTTTAATTTTACCGATCTCTCTTTCTCTATTTCTCTGCGATTGCCTTTAATTAGGCTTATTAAATTGTTTCTCGTTTGAGCTTTGCTTCGGTTATATTAATGCCAACGTTCAATCCTATGCATAAATACATACATATACGTATACGTATATACGTATATAGAGTCCCAGCGGGGCTTAATAATTAAAAGATTTCCACATCCTCTATATCTCTCTATATCACGCTATCTCTTTTTCAGCTTTTAAATCCGCATATGGCTTATTCCACAACTTCTCTCTATACCTATATACATACAGTGAGCAAATTGAAATTGCCTAGTGGTTTACACACATATACGATATATCTACAGACAAACTACGTGTACATGCGCTCGATTTCATATATACGTTTTAATATTTGCTCTTTCTGCAAGAGTAAGTGAGTGCATGTGTGAGAGAATGTGCTTCGTAGAGTATTCAATCAAATCCCATCGACAACCGACTGCAATATACAGAGTACAGTATATACGTATACAACGATGAAAAAAAAAAAAGAAAAAAGAAAAATGAAATTAAAACATACATACATACATACATACATGGATAGATACATAGATAGATAGAAATACAGTTCGCATGGTGCACTATACTGCGGCGCACTATACTCGAGTTCAAACTACTTCCGTTCGATATTAAATATTGAAGCAATATAGCGCTCCGGTGTGTAACGGTACACATTGATATTATATATGTATATATGTATACTGCAGAGGACAACCAAAGAGAGAGAGAGAGAGATGCGGAAGAGGGTCGTCACCCATACAGAAGAAGAGAGTAAGAGAGACAGAGAGAAGAGAAGCAAAACAGGGGGTGTAGAAGAAGAAGAAGAAGAGATGGAGAAGGTGGAGTAAAGGGATGAGTCCTTCTCTCGCCTGCTCTTGACTGCCGACGACTGCTTTCGAGAGAGTAGTATAAGAGAGACAAGTTTGGAGCAGCAGCAACAGCAGCGTGGCATGAGGCTATACACAGCGTCACGGCTGCTCCTGTTGGAGTGTATACAGTGTATAGGATATAGAAGCGGTGGTGGCGGTGGCCGGAGATGGGCCGCTCGTAAACGCTCGGCCGCGCATAAACGACGCGGTTCTACTGCAGCCTCCTCCTGCTGCTGCTGCTGTCGTTGTTGTACCAAGAGAAAGATAGAGAGAAGGAGAGATAGAGATGGTGTCGAGAGTGAAAGAGGGTGGAAGAGAGAGAGAGAGAGAGAGAGAGAGAGAGAGAGAAAGAGGAGTTTGTATATACAGCAGCAACAGCAGCCCACCAACCCGTTCCAACTCTCTTCTTCACCCCTTCATGCTCCTCTTTATTCTCTCCTCATCCTCCTTCACCATCCTATTCTCCTTCGCGGTCCTTCGTTCGAACGAGCATAGCCAGAGAGTTTCAAGTATAAATTGTAAACATATATCTATATATACCAAAAGCTATATCTTTCTATATAGCCTTGCATGCAGCAGCCGTGTCTGCTTGACTTGCTTGCAGCGCTTGCTTGCTTTATTCGCGAATATAGTATATATGTATTGCTGATGTATAGAGTTATATTTATACCGCAAGTGAGTGAGTGAGAGAGAAAGAGACAATCGCGCGTCGTCGACCCCTTGAATCCTCCTCCTCTTCCTAGCGCATATCCGCCACGCTTCATTCGTCCGCTAGCTCGCGCGCGAATATACACGATGCTTCAACTACTGCTGCTGCTGTTCTTCTTCCTTGCTATATATGTATCGGAAATCACGCCAGGACGCGATCGTTATTCTCTTCCTATATACATTCCTATTGCTTTTACCAATGCTCTCTCTGGTATTGCTATTGCTCTATATTCTATATGCTGTTGGTATTGGTATACTCTCTCTTGCTCTCTCGATTGCTTTTCCATATCCTACATATAGATGTATTGTGACTGAGGGAGAGTATTGTAGTTGCGAGGAATACGACAAATGAGTTGGTTACCTATATATTTATACCTACGTGTAATATTGACTACGGAAACACAGTATAATACGTTTTCACAGTACGTCGCTTCATCTCTTCGTTTCAATTTTTGATCTATTTATATTGACAATAAACTTAATTCTATATCTACCTTCCTCTTTGAATTTTCACTATATCACTTTTGTCAATTTATATAGGGATACTGTTATTATTTATTTTTTCGATTGGTTTGGTATCATAATAAAATAAAAAATATTTTGGTGTAGGAAGCTTGCATAATTCACTAGTTTCCAGTTCAATGAAAATATGTTAATGAGAAATGAATCGGAAAGTACCTGTAAAAATATAATTGATATGGAGGTTTTCCTCTAGTAAAAGAATAATAAGATAGATCTGTCTTCGATTTATTCGTATTGCAATTGGCTGCTACTGACCACGTGACTTGATTACGATTGGTTTTAGCTGATCACGTGACTTGATTACGATTGGTTCGAGCTGATCAGCTGATTGTGGTTTACATAGCACAGTTAGAATAGAATTAAAAAAATGTAATTTTGAAAGATGATTAAAAAGAGTTTAAAGTTGTGAAATTGATAAGTAAGATTATGGATTAAAAAATATGTTATTTTATTTTACTTGAAAAAGTTATGAATTTAAAAAATTTAACATAAGCTGTACAAACATAGGTTTGGAATAGCCTAGAATTGACTAGTACAATAAGAATATCGAAGAGAGGTTGCAACTTCTACTGCAGTATGTGAGATAAACTAAAAATGAGCGTATAATACGAGAGTATTAGCATTCAACCTACCTACCCCCCGTAATAGCACGAAACTGTGAAGTTGTACCTATATACACGGAAAAGTATAGAAAGAGCGAGAGGAGAAGGTGAAAGAAGGAGGGGGGGGGGGTAAGAAATTAGATAGGAGTTTAAATTGGGTATTTAGTTTGTAAATGAATTTTAGCGCAACGCGTAACGCCACCTGTACGTGTGTGTATCTATAGAATATAGTGTAGCTAAGAAGGGGGTAGATAGTAGGGAGGACAGTGGCAATTTTAGACGGCGTACGCGCGAACGAGTAAGCGAGCCCGAGCGAGCATCAGAAGCAGGAGTATATGTAGCAGTGGCAATGGCAGGAGACTGAACTCGCGGCCTATATATACATGTATCCATACTTATATACTATAACTATATAAGTATACGGAAGCGGCTTTGGCTGCTGCTGCTGCGCTGACGGGGCAACGATAAGCCCAGGCCTTTCTCTCTATTACCTCCTTATATATATACGCTGCTGTTGGAAAATGGGAAAGGTGGTGGTAGTGGTGGTGAGGTGGTCGTCTGAGAAAGCGATATAGAGGCGAGAAAGACGACAACGAGACGACGCAAAGCTATATGAAAGCACGAGAGAAGAAGCTCTTTCCATATAGGTAGTACTATAGTACACGTGCGTGTGTGTGTGTGTGTGTGTGTGTGTGTGTGTGTGTGTGTGTGTTGTGTCTAGGATATATACTGTGCGGAACGTCGTCCTCTCCTCATCGCTGCTGCTGCAGCGCACTGACTCTAATGCTCTTAAATACAAAAGATAAATTTAATCCTTAGTGCAAACCTGCCCGCTTTTCCTTCTCGCTTGCTCTCTTTCTCTCTCTCTCTCTCTCTCTCTCTCTCTCTCTCTCTTTCTCTCTCTATACACCTCCTTCTTCCTTTCCTCGCCGTTACAATAACCGCATACGATCCTCCTCAGGACGTTACCATATAACGTGTCTTATATATAAAACGCCTTGACTTTCTTGCTCTCTCTCTCTCTTTCTTGACACTCAAGCTTTAAACTCTCTGATAAGCATTATATGTATGTATATATGTATGTGTGTATATGTGGGTGGATTTAATTAGCGGAAATTTTCGTTAGTCCGGATTTCTAGAGATATGCTTAATATTATAGAGAGAATGTTTTAATAGCCTGTCATTTTACAAATCAAATTTTGAAGAAAATAAAAAAAGATACGTGCGAAGAAAAGAAGAAGAAGAGATAAAAGAATTATGACGATAGATATATAGGAACAAAACAATTCTTCTTAGTGTACGCGTCTATAGTATATGTCTCGTGTCAGAGAAAATAAGGATGAAAAAAATAAAAAGAAGAAGAAATAAGAAGCGAGAAAGCGTGGCAAAAGGCACGAGAGACGTAGAGTGAGTAGCAAAAAAAAAAAGAAAAAAATAGTAGTAGTAGTAGTTAAAGAAAAAAAAAAAAATTAGCGAACCACTTAAATGTTGCCATTTTTCTCTCACTCACTTACTCACTCACTAACTTTTTCTCTTCCTTCCTTCCTTTTTTTTTCACATATACACAGTTAAAAAGAGAGAAAGAAGAATATATATATACAGCACAAGTTACACAGAAGTTAAAGCACTGGAAAATTCGTAAAGGAGCAAAATAAAATAGTTCAAGCTGCGCGTACCTACTTCTTCGCTCGCTAACGCGTTCTCGCTATACTCGCTTTACTTGCCAGTACTTATAGATATACCTATATACTACGCCTATACACGTCACTACCTACTCTTCTCTTCTTTCGCGTACAAAAAAAGAAGAAAAAGAAAAAGAAGAAAAAAAGTAAAAAAAAAGACAAGAACTTGTTGAAGAAGAAAAGTAGGCGGAAAACGTGAGAGAAGGTCTTGGAGATGAAATGAGGAAAAGGGACGACAACGACTACGAAGGGTATAAAAGAGATAGTATATATATAGGATGGCGTTTCAGTTATAGTTAGCGCAAACATTACAGAAAAAAGAGAGAGAGATAGAAAGAATGAGAAAAGCTTTAAGTGCCAACGACAAGTTTGACCTACACACGTTACGGATAGTAGCAGTAGAGTATATGACAAGGATGAGAAAGATAAGAACAAAAATGACAATCTTTTAAGCCCTTCTACGTGTATATACCTACTATACACTCAATGTTGAAGTTGCAGAAATAGAGAAGGGATATATATATATATATATATTCGCACGTGCACTATACTATATATACATATACTATATTCAACCCTCTGCCCTTCTTGGCATTCCCCAAGTGTTTGGCTTAATTTTTTATTTAACGAAAAACGTACCTGGCCCTATACCGTTTTTTATATTCTTACCTACTATAACGTTTTTTCCTTCTTAAATTTACGTGTCTATATAGCAAACGCAGTAACCCACACTGACCGACTATTTTGTTTTTTTAATGCATTCTAGAAAAAGTGTATTCCAATGTTTTTCTATAGTGTATGTATACAAGTAAAGCTTTTACTACTGCTACAGTCTACAAATTGATGTACTAGCTTGTCTTTTCCTTTATTTTTTTTTTTTATTTTATTGTCGATTTCCTAGCATGTGTATCCCATTTTGTCATAGGTAGAAAAAAAAAGCTCCCAAAGTGCCCAACGGTGATTTTCGAAGTAGCGTGTGTGTGCTTGCAAGTGAGAAAGAAAAAGCACCAATCTCAAAGTATATATAAGTGTCCGCGCTGAAACTGCCTTGCGCTGACAATGACGGATCAGTTTGCTCGGAGATTAACTTGAAATTGTGTGTGGGTATATATATAAGTGTGTGGAAGAGAAAGAAAGAGTTATATCGCTATTTTTGCGCGTAGCAGCAGCACCACAGCTATAACCCCTGAGAGAAAATTGGCGCGGACAAAGTGCGGTCAGAAAAGAGTGGAGAAGAAAAAGGAAGAAGTTAGAGGTAGAGAGAGAGAGAGAAAGTAGGTGGAGGCAGAGAGCTTTCGTATATCTGTGATTGATCGCGCTGTACACACGCCCCAGACTCTCTGACTCACTCTCAGATTCTTCTACCCTCCTCCTTCTTCTTCTTCTTATTTCTTCCCCTCCCCTGTATACTTGTACTAACTTTTCCTACGTATACGCTTAAAATAAAAGAACAACAGATGTGTGTATGTGTAAGCTTTTCTTCTTCCATGGCATATGTATGTGGGTGTGTGTAAGTGGATGTGTGTGTGTGTTTTTAGCAGAAAATGCCTCGAACGCGCTTAAGGAAAAACAGCTACGCTTTTCCTCCCATCCCCCCTAACACAATACATCCCCCTCTAGGAGAAGGAGGAGGAGAAAGCGCTGCACCACCGTTTGTTTTTACAAACAACTGTTCGCTATATAAGCGCCACACGGCGTTTAAACGTCGTTCGTGATTGCGATCTAAAGCTACTGCCGTTGGGAGAAGCAACCCACCACCCTCTACCTACTTTTCAGTGATACCTTTTCTTCTTTCTTTCTTTTTTTTTTCTTTCGCTTGAATTGCTTTCTCTCTTATACGACTGTTTATTTTGAATGTTTGGTTTTAGGTGTTTGTTAATGTTTATTGGACAATTGATGTATTATGTGGTTTAATTTTTTTTTTTTTTATTTAATTTTTATATTTTTTTATTTTTGTTGATGAGAGGTGAGTGGATGGTATAAACTGAAATAGATATTGAATTTTCTGAAACTGAAATAGATATTGAATTTTCTGAATTAAGAAATTATTTCATGCACAGTGAAATGTGTCGTTTTTTAATTACGGCTTTATCTTGATATCATCAAAAATTAAATATGTTAAATTTTGTTGATATTAATATAAGTCCGTAATTAACAACCAACAAATATAACACATTTTACTAAAAATTATTTTTTCATTCATACAATTCAATATTTATTTCACTTCATAATTTTATACCATCCACTCATCTCTCATCAACAAAAATAAAAAAATATAAAAATTAAAAAAAATAAATAAAAATGAATTAAAACACTTATTAACTGTATCAAAAACGTTAAAAAAATATTTAAAACCAAACATTTAATGTGTTAAATTTTGTTGAGATGAATAAAATTAACTGTGTGTTTTTTGTATATCCGTAAACTTAATTAAAAATAAAGCGTTGGCATTCTACTTTTCATCGTCTATTTAAAGTAGAGCAATTAATATAACAGGCAAACTAAAAAAAAAAAAAAAAAAAAAAGAAAAAAAAAAAAAAAAAAAAAAAAAAAAAAAAAAAAAAAAAAAAAAAAAAAAAAAAAAAAAAAAAAAAAAAAAAAGCTCAGAAAGAAAAAAGAGAAAAGGAAAAATGAGCTACAAAAAAAAGAGAGAAATAAAAAAAAAAACGAGAGCAGCATAAGCGGAAAACAAGGTGGAATAAAAAAAAACAACAAACGGCGCAAAGGAGTGCAAGAGCACGCAGAGTAAAATGTATACGAGAAGAAGATGAAGAAGAGGGAGGGAGAGAGAGAGAGAGTATATAGCACAAGTGAGATTTAGCAGACAAAAGGTCAAAGTCTCGAGTCAGCACTCAAATTAATGAAGGACGTGCAAAATAGGTCTGGCCGAGGGTAAGAGGAAAAAGGAAGGAAGTAAGGGAGAAGAATAAAAGAAAAGAAAGGTGTACAACAGAGAGAGAAAGAAAGAGAAAAAGAGAGAGGGGCGTGTTCGTTTGAATGGCGAACATAATTTGAAGAAGAAAACTAAACTGGTACACACGTACTTATATATACATATATACATACAAAATATAAACGAAGGTTACGGGGAAAAAAGGTATATACACATATAAATACCCCTGAGCCGCAAAAAAAAAAAGAAAAAAGAAAACTACACCCTCTCGCATCATGAGTTCATGACCAAAGAAACGAAATATATAAAGAGAGCCTTCCGGAAAATATACATCTAAGAAAATGAAAGAAGAAAAATAAAAAAGGGGGGGGCCACCAATCCTCTTTTCGCCAAAGTATTTCCTGTGTGTTGCTATTGCTGTTGCTATTACTGGTTGTGTGTTCGGTTCGTTAGTGACGCCTTTATGTGGTATAATATACGTATATACAGACGCACTTTAGGTTTCTTTTACCCTCCTGTAAGGGTATATACTTAAGATGTATGTACAAGTAAAACGACCTGCGGCAGTTTATAAGCTGCTTCTGTCTCTTCCTCTCTTCCTCTCTCTCCCTTTATGTTATATACATATATATATATATATATATATATATATATACTTCCTGTTACTCAGATATATACACAGCGAGAACTTTGACAGTTTCATTCTCTTCTCTCACTCTATATGTCTGTCTTGAATCTTACCAAGGTGAATTACCAAGAGATAAAGCACGCGTATACGTGTATTTTGCTTTGACTTTCATCGTCACTTATATTAAGTATATACTGACGGCCTGACGCATGACTATGTGTTCTACTGCTATATAGTCACGTACTTTTTTCTTTCTTATCTGGAATTGACTTCCTTAGATGTATAGCATTTATATATTTATCATAGCTGATTCAATTTAATAAAAATTTGATAAAATACAAAATTTTATCGCGATATAAGATGACGTGTGAATTATTTTGATATGACTGCGTAATATTTGTCAATATATATTTAAATTGATTAGTAATACACAGATGAGCTATTTTTTTTTTTTTTACACAAAAACTTTTAATTTTCTCATTATATGTACAAAAAAATAGTGTTAAAAGCGAATAACTATACGCGTAAGCTCACGCAGACAGAGAGATATGTATATATTGAGTTTTAAGCTTAGCTCGTAAATTCATTTATAGCACAACAGTGTATAGCAGCAGCTATATACTACTCGTTCTAGAACTGTTAGTGTATATATAGAGCACATTGCTTAGAAGAGAATGAGAAAGTCTGAAGGACTGAAAGTGTCGGGAGTTAAAGCTAAACTTGAAAATAAAAGACGAAGAAACGTAAGAAGGAGGAGAAGCGAGAGACACATTTAGCCAAGAACAAAGACTTATTATATATAATAAAAAGCAAAATAATACTTTTTTAATATATCGTTGTGAAACTATTTTCATATAAATAATGAAATTAAATAATTGTCAAGTATATCAAAGCATAAATCATGATTGTTTTTACTCTTTAAAAAATTAGGCTTTATGAGCGAAGTCTTGATTTCAGTCAATTTATATAACAAACAAATGATTTCGATGGTTTTCGGAGAAATCGAAATTATAAACCGAGGAAAATTTGACCAAGTTTTATTCCTTTCCCCTCTCTCTCTCTCTCGTTATCCACGTAATACGTCAGCAAACTTGCAATATCTATTATTTCCCAAAACTTCAAAATTTCGTATAATTAAACTACCGGTATATGCATAGTTTCCTTTTACCCTCCTTCTCTTACTTTTTCCTCTTTCCATTATATATTATACCAAGAATTGATATCTCATTAATATGCGCAAGACTCGCGTAGCTATATACAGTATTATATACAGCATCACAAGAGAGAGAATTACAAGGAATCGATGTGTATACATGTGTGTATATATATATATTGGTATACACAAATTCATCATCTGTATTGATGAGAGAGAAAAATATTCTATGTATATTCCACGTTATAGATCTGTAGAAAACTGTTTTAAATATAATTAACAAGTCAAAGTCGGCTTTTGGAATTCATGTACGTGCGAGTATTTATTTAAAGTATAAGGCTATCTACGTATCGTATAGGTATATATAGTTACGATCATAGTATGAATACACGAGAGGGGGTCGAGCGAGGGTGTAAGGAAAGTCGGTAAATATAAGTCAATTGGGAAGGCTTCAATATATCCCTTGGGGATTTTCGGATATATACCCCCTAAAACTTTCCCTGCCTCTTCTCTACAATATACGCCCTATACCTATACGTGCAGCTTTTCTCGCTTTTTCGCAGTTCCATACCTATTATACTGACGTTCGTTCGTACAAGAGAAGAGTATAAGAATCGTACGTAGTAAAGAGAGCTTTGTTACATATACACATACATACATATACCTGTAGTCGTAAAGAATAGAAAATGAAAAATGAAGAAAAAAGAAGAAGAAGGGGTAAATGGAAAGGGAAAAATTAATTGACGTGGTGAGAGAGAGAGAGTCATTGGCTGCAGCAGGCGCGTATTGATGAGAGAAAGAAAGAAAGCTCCCGCATTGCGGCAATTGCTGCTGCTGTTACTTTGGTGGATGATATTAAAGTTGAACAAATTTTACAGGTGGATATATAGGTTATGTGTGTTTGTTTGTGGATTGGTAATGAAGATGCATTGATATATATTTTATTTGATTTATTAAGGATATTAAAATGTAGCTGTTATTTTTTATCTAAAGGTATCTATACACATAATATAGTGCCTGAAATTTGAGACAATTGTAAGAATTGGATTGCAAATAAATGCCTTTACTTATTAGAATCTAGAAGGTTTGTCAATATTAAGAAAATGTTGAATTAATGTAGAAAAATTAATTTATCAGGTAAAGTATCAATATCATACCTATTTACATAAAGAAAATAAAAACTAAAGTACTATATAAAAAAAATATATAATTTCAATAATCGTAAACATAAATAATATATTTTATTAAAGCCTTACTTATACTAAAACAGAGCATATTTCGGTATGTAAGAGGACTTAATTAAGCAACGACAAAATCGACTGACGTTGAGAATCGAACCCACGATCTATGGATTACAAAAGCCAACGTCCTGTCAAATAAGCCATTACTTTCACCTGTAACATTCATTTATTAAATCTTATGCACGTACTTATTTTTCAAAACAAAATGACCTTAAGAAAAAAAAACCTAAATTAAAAATATGTACCAATCAAACTAAATTTCAAACAAACAAACACATACACACAAAATAAAATCAGTGTCCACCGAGTCAGTTAGATAAATCGCATACGTATATATAAGATAGATGCAAATTAGAGAAACTATATATACATATAGAGATTTCTCTTCTATGGTCGCAAATGCAAACATACAAATCTGAAATTCGCTTTTCCCACACGCAATGTTCACATATATATGCTCATACACAGTAGCAAAACTATATACCCAACTACATACCGTGCTATATGTGCTATACACTCTCTCTCCCAGAGACTTTGAGAACAAGTTTAGCGTTCGCAGTCCGAAAGTTGCCAGGTGCGATATCACCGCGAAAGAGAGAAAATAGAGAGAATCAAATATATATGTATGTATACATATATATGCAGGAGTGAACGAAGAGAGCTACTCTCGAGACCAGGCCCGCTTCAATTTAATATCACAAAGCTTGGAATTTGGCACGACGTATGTACGTACACATTGGTGAACTTGCACATACGCAAATACCAAGTATAGAGATGCAGGGAAGAGGAGGCGGCTCCCTTTCTCTCTCTTTTTCTCTCTCTTTCTCTCTCTTTCTCTCTCTCTCTCTCTCTCTCTCTCTCTCTCTCTCTCTCTCTCTCTCTCTCTCTCTCTCTCTCTCTCTCTCTCTCTCTTTCACGAATAGGCGCATAGAGCTGTAGGAAAAAGATTTTTCCTGGCACATACACTCGACCGAGGCTGTATGAAGAAAGGGGAGGAGGGGGTTAGAGAGCAGAGAGCAGCAAAGCACAAGCTGCGGAGCGTACACTATACACAGCTGGACGAGTGCCCTGCTCGCGCTTATATGCAGATTGGCTGGTTTGAGGGAGAGGGGAAAAGAGAAGCTTTGGAAGAGCCGACTCCTCTGAGAGAGAGAGAAAGAGAGTGAGCGGTCCGATTTATCGCGCGAGCAAGCTGGATCGCCAGCTCTTGTGGATATGTATCCATTCCTCTCTCTCTCTCTCTCTCTCTCTCTCTTTCTCATTCTCTCTCTATCGCTCTCCCAACTACTGCTGGCCACGTCTTTGTGCCACGTAGCAGCAGCAGCCACGTTTCCACGTGAAAGCTTGCGACTCGGCTGGACCAAGGGATATATGCAGGAGGGGGGGGGGTGTATGGAATGGAAGGGAAAGAGCGGATGTGCGTCGTCTGCGGCGGTTCTCTCTCTCTCTCTCTCTCTATCTCGGTATATTGGCGGCTGGCCAAGCTCAAAACCGAGCCTAGAGGCAGAGGCAGAAGCAGGCGGGCGGGTGGGCACATTCACGAGATAGTCCTAGGATTGCCTATATAGATACTACATATATATCCTACTATAGGCCTCAGCACACGTTGGACTAAAATTGAAAAAGGCTCGGGGAATAAAAAAGCAATTTCTGAGCAGCAGAAGCATAGCTACTACTACTACTCTTACCCTTTCCTTTCTACTTCTACTCCTATAGCCCTTTTTTTCCATCTGTAGAAGCAACATATGTATACATATCAAACCTTATGTATATATACGTGTATAGCAGCAGAAGTAGCATCAGCAGCCAGATGAGAGACGTATTCTCTGCTCTCTTCCTTTCATTTCTCGCCTCCTCCGCAGCCTCTTTCTCCCTTCACTCATCTCTCTCTCTCTCTCTCTCTCTCTCTCTCTCTCTATCTTTTTCTTCTGTTCCTCATCCAACTCTCTCTCTACAGTCTACGACGAATGGAATGTCAGCCAAATTGAAGGTGCCGCCGCTGCCACTGCTGCTACTTCTACCAACCGGACAAAGTTCGTGTGCTTGCGAAGAAGAGAAGAGATGGGAAGGAGTGAGTGAGTAAGAGAGTAAGAGAGAACAAGATGGAGATATGTGGCAGATGTGCAGCTTCTCCTATCATCCTTTCTCGCGTGATGCTTCCAAATCTCTATATGTATGTGTGTGGGTGTGTGTGTGTGTGTATTCTGTGTGTGTCTCTTACGCGAGAGTGGCTGGGTTAAAAGATATGAGAGAGTGAGAAAGCCTTACGATGGTGAAATGCCGATGCTTGCAAAAAGTTTATTGACGTGGATATGTTGCCAGCAGAGAATATGAAAGAGAGAGAGAGAGAGAGAGAGAGAGAGAGAGAGAATGGACGAGGAGAAAAATAAAGGGTGTAGGGTATGGAGAATAAGGAAGATATTTATGTGTGTGTGTATGTGCATAGGAATAATTTTAATAGTGAGTAAGAGAGAAAAGCTTACTGATCCGAGATTGTTATAATTAGACTCTGATTTTGATAGAATTTGTATATATGTATAAGCTGTGTGTGTGTGTGTGTGTGTGTGTGTGTGCGCGTGTGCGTGTGCGTGTGCGTGTGCGTGTGCGTGTGTGTGTGTGTGTGTGTGTGTGTGTGTGTGTGTGTGTGTGTGTGTCTGTGTGTCTGTGTGTGTGTGAGTGAGTGTGTGTGTGTGTGTTTATTGGTGTAGGATAATATATACGTAAAGTATCGATAGATACATTGATATATGGTATACTTTACT
>JAPYZE010013134.1:0-13784 GCA_030522805.1 Leptomastidea abnormis
ATTGTTATATATATATATATATATATATATATATATATATATATATATATATATATATATAACAGTTATATGTACGTAGGTAGGTATATACATACATACGTTAATAAATTTTATTAATCCTGGTAATTAAACTGTCATTGTTTTTCATTTTTTGGAACGATTTTCTAAATGTTCTAAATTATTCTGTCGTAATAGGTAATCATTGCAGCAACAAAAACAACAACTAGACATTTTTGAAGTCATTCTTTCAAACTAATAGAGACTTAACTTGATGGATTATCGAAAGCTTGTCAATAAGGAGATATACTGTCTTAATTTTGACGTGGTTAATCGCGAAACAAAAACTTAGGCTATTATCTACTGCTGCTGCTGCTGCTGCTGCTGCTGTTGAGCAGAGGCAAGCTCAAAAAACGATGGAAGATAAATGAAAAGCAATTGGTAAAAGGAAGGAAGGATGATGATGATGATGATGATGATGATGAAATGCGGAAAAAGCATCAATCTATTCTCGAGCCTAAAAAAACAGAGATCAAAGCGCCACCTCCAAAATGTTCTCATTCAAACTCTTTTTACTCACTCTTACCTCTCCGTTTACTTCTCTCCTTTAATGTTTTTCACAAATGAGATGTATGTTCTTTTTAATGATGAACTCGCACTTCCGCTAAGATTTGATTATTAAGCACAAGCTGGAATTTTCAAGGCTTCGTTGTTACTTCTTCGACAGTCCCCCTTTTGCATATCCACAATAAGGCATGTTGCAGGTCACATTGAGAACGCATGTCTATACGCAGCGATAAACAAATCGGAAATTTTTATTAAAAATAATTATTCTTTGATGAAACTTTTTTAGCGATAAGTAAATAGTTTGATTTCACGTGCGAAAAAATATATATATATATATATATATATATATATATATATATATATATATATATATATATATATTGTAGATATAATTGAGTGTATTCGATTGCTCCGAAAGTCAGAGCGGTGTACATAGCAGCATATAAAGGCAAATTTCCATCCGTGAGCTTGGGCCAACCGTAAGGTAATATAAATACAATAACAAATGTCTCTCTAAGGCTATGTATATAGTGGACCTGTGTTATATAGCATAGCTATATGGACGCCACGTGCCGACGTGCGCCAGCCTAAGTCTTTGCTGCCCGATGCGCGTCTCCAACACCGCAGCAACCAAAAGCAACGATCTCGGCGGGTGCAAGGCCGCGGCTCGCAAGGTGCATGTGTATTATATAAGTATACTTATAGAGATATAGAGACGGCAGCGCTGGCGCGCGCTAATGTGCGCGTCCAGATGTGCGCCATCTTGGTAGGCAGAATCGGCTGCTCCCGGGAGCAGGAGAGCAGGAGTCCGCGGCAATTACGTGTCGCGCCCGAAGGCCTCCTCGCCGCCGCCGCGCTTCGTTCGTATCCACCTTCTCCCCCCAGCCCCCCTTTGCCGCTACGCGGAGCCCCCGGAGGTCGTTGAGACGCGCGCGCGCGCTTTTTCTCTCGGCCCCCTCCGCGGCTGGGTGCCCCGGCGGCGAGCTTGCGAGTCCGATGCCACATATATCCATATAGCCATACTGCCTGGGACACCGCCCATGAAACCGAGGCCGACCAAACAAGTGCTGCCGTAGCCGAGCTCCTCTCCTCCCCTCTGCCCCGCACCCCCGCCCGCACGTTCCGTCGCACGGGGCACCGCCTGACTCGTGCCTTACCATTTATGGAAGAACCGAAGAGAAGGCTCAGCTTCGACCCGGCAAGCAGGAGCTCGAGAAGCCGAGCATACGCATCACACGTCGCAATTGCCGCACAGCAGAAACACCAATAACCCAATGTTCAAGCAATTTCTTCCCCTCTCTCTCTAATGATTCGATTTATCGGCAACTGTTACCGCGCACGCGACCTCTTCTCTATTTTTTGTCTCTCTAACGCGCGGTTGTATCGATCTACAAAAAACACGAGCTGAGATGTACACCTATATTAGTGCTCGAAGGACTGACCGTGAAAAAATGACGCGATAGTAGCCTTGTGCTAGACGACGCTGACCAACTTTTTATTTTATTGAGTTTTATGTCATTTTTATAGTTTTTAAGATCGTTCTCTACGAGTATCTTATTGAAAGTATAAAATTTTATCAAAAACTCATTTATTATTGAACTTTGGAAATGTTATATTATTTTAATTATTAATATTGATTGTAGGTGTTTTTATGTTTATTTTGTGTTTTTGGGATTCGTATTCCGTAATTTTAACTCAAGTTTTAAAATTTAAATTAAATTTTTCTTTTCATAGGTACTTCCGGGCATGAAAACGATTTCTGGAGGCGGTTCATAGTTATACCTACACATCGAAAACTTTCTGGGTCGCTCTTTACGAATTCATTATTGAAATTAAAAAATTTCGTTAATTGGACTTTATTAAGGATGTTTTTGATCGAAAATGCATTTGTTTTTTAAATTCAAAGTTGTTAAATATTTAGCTCAATGTACCATATCGTAAATGATCTACAATGGAGCATGTAAACGTAAAACCTTAATGTTTACTATCTACAACATGTATTATTTGGCAAACCAGTGCTATAAAGAGTATAATATTGAATTGGCAAATTACCAGTGCTCCTGATTCGATTGCAGTGTTTTTCGAACACTGATTTATCAATATTCAGATGGTAAGTAATATTAATGGTTTTCAGAGTTCTCCAAGACATCATTATGCTAATTTACTTATAGCAGCGGTTTTTTACTTAGTTTTGTAAACTATTAACCATACACATATACTGCCCATCACGGCAATATACAATTAGAAATTATTTTTTCATGCCTCCTAGTTCCTACAGAAAAGTAGAATTATTTGATGTAAAATAAATATCGTAATAGAAAAAGTAGGTAGCCGAATACCGTAAATGCGTGCTATTCATATCACATTAAAATCATCGTAATTGCGAGTTAAAAACGGGAAATAATTAAATGTTGTCGTGATAATGAAATAACGTGACAAAATCCAGTTTTGCGCATAGCAGCCATCGATGTACGAGGAGGCACTGTGTCGGAGACTATTCGAGTGTCAATCGGCAATCCAATTGCTTTTTGAGCTGCGTCTTAGCGGAAGGCATCTCCGTGGACAGAAGCATCGATTTTGCAACTGCACGCACGTTGGCCCTGGGCTTTTCACGCAATCCTCGGAGTGTGGGACGTAGATCGTACGTGCGCAGTAGACCTGATTCGGACAAATGTCGTTTTGATGTGATCGGGCTCGAATTGATAGAAAATTTGTAGATCTTTCTAATCAACTGCTCGTTAAAAGTATCTAAAAGCTTATCTTAAATAATTATTATCTTCTGGATACCACGGTAAAACTTTTTTTTTTTAAATGTTTTAAAATGTTGTTTGTACTTTCAAAAACATCTTAAACCTTCAATTATAGCGGTGAAAAAAGTTTTTGTAATTTATTAAACAACAATATATTGAAAAAAAAAAAAAAAAAAACTATAAATAAGTAAAAAAAATTTTATTGACTAATTATAACTGTTTTTTTATATTTCTTGTTTAATCAGTTGATAAAATAGTTTCTCAGCTTCAAAGACCAAAAACGATGATTACATTAGTAGTAAAAGGCAACTATGTGGAGCTGGAATTGCCAACCAAAGATAACAATTAATTGAAAAACAATCTTTATTAAGAGAAACTTTAAACGCGTTGTTCTCAAAACAGTGTTTTTGAAATCGGCATGCAGCATATTTTGAAAAATTTTTGTCCGATCGAGCTGAAATTTTAACTGTAACTTCTTATAACAATTTTGTGGAGAACTACACAAGCTTTTTTCGATAAAATAAAAATTTTTAAAAATACATTGATTTTTATACATTTTTAGTGAAAAAAATATAAATTTGATGAAATTTTTGGTCCGATTGTTCTAGGATCAAATGAACACCACTTCTGCTGCGTGTCGCTAAGCGCCTCAAATAAAAGCAGCCTTGGTAGAAAAGCTACAGGGCCGCCGTTTTGCGATATTTTTTGATGAAAAAATTCAATTTTGTACTTATAAATATTTGAGTAATAATACCACTAAAGAGTATTTGGTCAACTACCTTCCTCATTCCCAGAAAAAAATTCCAAAAAATCCCCTTTATTTTTTGTCTGTTACCGTGGGTGTCCTCCCTTGAGGTAGTGTGCAGTTTTTTAAAATTAAAGTTTTTATTGTGTAGTACATAATTATAAGGAAGATGAGATTAATGTAAGTAAAAACCGATGAAAAAAAGCAACGATTTCATTTGCTCGACTGTTGTGAAAAAAAAAAAAAAAAAAAAAAAAAAAAAAAAAAAAAAAAAAAAAAAAAAAAAAAAAAAAAAATAAAAAACAAATAAAATAGAAAAAAAATTTTTTGCAATTTAATTCAAAAAAAATCAGGTTCCTTCTGCAGCTCGTGTTCTTTATAGGCAAAAAATCCACATCCAGCTCTGCTCTTTATGTTGGTACGAAAAGGCAAGTGGAATTCTTCCGGCAAAACAGGAACAGCCTCCCAAAGCCGGTCGCATTATCCGCAGAAATGCGGCAGAGTAGTAAGACACACGCACAGGCACACGTATACTTACAGCGATTCAAAACTCGCAAAAAGTTGCGCAACCTTGTGAAATGGCATGAGAGAAAGAGGGTAAAGTAAAAAAGGAAAAACTGGCAGATATTTAAGGAGTATAGCCAGCAGGTTTCTTCTGTTTCCTTCAGTTTCTTTCTCTCTCTCTCTCTCTCTCTCTCTCTCTCTCTCTCTCTCTCTATCTCTCTCTCTTCCTTTCTCAGCAAACGTGCTAATTGATAAGCACGTGGTATGGCCATGTTGAATGAGCTAGGCGTCTCCTCTTGTCTGGACAGCTCTTTTTCTTTATTATCCTCACATCGGGGGAAGATTGGCGAGAACGGGTTTGCTGCTGGGAAGTGACGAGTGGGAAGGGAGAATTTATGCCGCATTATCGTATCCGTATAGAGGTACACACATATATACACACACACACACACACATACGTACGTATACTTATAAGTAGAGAAAAGAAAACGCGCGTAGGCCGATGGCGAGAGTAAGAGAGAAAGCACTGCTGCTGCTTCTGCTATACTGCTATACCTACTGCAGAAGCAGTTAGCGCGAGACGTTCAAAAACTTGCCGAACCGGCTCTCTCATTCACTCTCACCCTCTCTATCTATCTATATATCTATCTACTTATCTATCTACCTCTCTCGCTTTATATCTTTGCTTCGCTTCTCAAACATCCCACCGCTGCTGTTACCACTCCACATACAACTCTTTTACTCTCCGAACTTATAATAAGTATAGGTACAGGTAGCTCAGGAATATAAAACGGTGAATGGCAGACTAATATGTAACGATGCTTTGTTATTCCTACTTATATATATCTACTTACATCGCGACTTCGGGTAGCACTGACTAAATCTTTATCTTTGCAATTACAATCACAAAGTCTCATCAAACTTCCCACAGCGTAGAGCGACGAACGAATGAAATATAAAAAGTTTGCGCGTGGAAAGAGACTATACTATATATATATATATATATATATACTTGTTGGAGTATGGACATACTCGGAACGCTGTGCAGTTATTATGTAGATATCTCTAGCACTTGAATTTCACTTGCGAGAAAGAAGTACGTTCTTAGTTAGTTTAATCGAGTAAGAAATTTATTGCGCATAAATTTGAAAAGATCCCGCTGCTTTTACAAACTATATTATAGAATTACTACCCGACTTCTTTACTTTTTTTCATTCATAACAATCAAACGAACTAATTAAGGATTATTTCTATTGAAAATTATTTTCCTTTAATACACATCACAAAATCTTTTGAAAATTTCAAGTATACCTACTTAATGTTAACAAATTATTATTTACGTCTGTATACATATTAAGAATATCATAATTGTGTTCGTAGGCATGAGAAAAAAAGATTTAGATTTAGACCGATTATCCCGCAAAGCCATTAGTCAGTCATGTGACTGACGAAACAACAACGAGAAGGAATATAGTAGGCCGCAATTGTCAAACCATCGAAACAACAGTTCCAATTCTAAAGCGGAGCTTGAGCCAAGTGGCGCTGGCGGCAGTAGCAGCAAGAGTGCAGCAGTTTCATCATCATTAGAGTCAAGCCGTCGTCGGCAAGTTTAACGAGTCGCTAACGAGCGCCGCGGCCGCCGCGTGCCGATCACGGTAATCAGTGCGTGTCGCCCCCCCCCCCCCCCCCCCAAAAAAAAAAAAAAAAAAAAAAAAAAACAGGAGCGAGAGGGAAAAGCGCTAACCACTGACTCTTTTCATCCGTTCCGATGAGCCGAGAATGAAAGAAGCATAGAGAGCCAGCATATCGCGGTTTGTGAGAGAGAGAGAGAGAGAGAGAGAGAGGGGGAGGGGGCATTAAGCGAACCGGTTTATTCATGAGTTTTCCGCCGTACAGCTTCTCGCGCTCCTGTCTCTTTTTCTCCCGTAGGATCCCTGTAAATATCTATACCCAACCGACCTTCTTCCCTCTGCTGCTAATACGACCTCGTCGATTCTCATTACTCCTTTCGAGAGACTTCACTCTCGAGGACGCTCTCTTTTTTTTATCTTTTGTCTCTTTCTTTTCTTGCTTTCTTTTTTTTATCATATATGCATATGGTAAGTCACTTGCCTGTGGTTTCATGATAATATACTCGCGAGTATTGCGACTCATAAGCTCACGCTTCT
Organism: Leptomastidea abnormis; assembly: GCA_030522805.1. Lineage (NCBI taxonomy): Eukaryota > Metazoa > Arthropoda > Insecta > Hymenoptera > Encyrtidae > Leptomastidea > Leptomastidea abnormis. The sequence continues at coordinate 6,732 of JAPYZE010013134.1, forward strand.
TTTTCTTGGATATATTCTAGTATATTTTGCTTTTTACATACATTTTATTGCTTGTTACGCAAAGAAGAGTGAAAAAATATTATACGAGTAATAAATATTGAATTACACATACAGTTTTACTTCGTCTTTGCTCAGCTTAATTCAAATTTAACAAGTTGAAATTATTAAAATGCAACTACAATAAGTAAATAATAAATCAAACGATGATTAGTTGCAAACAGCTTCTCTTTTGTGGACTGTGCATTTAGATTCTTTTTATAAAAAATTATTAATTATTAATGTTTGTAAAAAACGCGTACTCTTTAAAACATAATAACCCTTGATTTGGAGATTCTTTGGAACAAATTTGGATTCTAATGATGACGCAAAAAATTTTTTAGTGAAACTAGCCAGTACTAAGTTTAAGCTATCACGAATGACTCTAATTATATTGCATTTGATCATCCAATTATTTCGCTGACATTGTCAAGTGTAGGACTTAAGGATATGCGTAAATATCTTTCTATTTAAACTCATTTGCTCGAAATTAATCATCTGTTTGCATTTAATGATCTCTCGGCGAAGTGTGAAAATGAAACGAAGAAGATGATGATGATGATGATGATGATGATGAAGAAGAAGTAGTCAGATATGGATTAGATGAGCATAGTGTGGGGGGGGGGCGGAGTTGAAGAGCGAGAAATTGAAAGGGGAGGAGTTCGTGGGAGGAAGACAGGGGGGGGGGAGGTAAGGTTTTGGTGTAAGGTCTACTTAGCCCAAAAATGAAAGAGAGCAGCGGATCGGCGTGATTGCGGGTGGCTGTGGCGGCAGGTTTCCTCGCGTTTGTCTGCAGCGCACAGCATCCCTGGGCCGGATCGAAAGATTTAGTACACGAAGGAAGTCTAACTTTTTCATTCTTGAAAAAGCGGCTGCGTGACACGCGAAGTATGCTTAGATGTATATATATATACATAAGGAAAAGGAAGCATCCTGGTGTGGGGCTTATGTCGTTTACTAGGGGATTAGGTCGCGTCGCGTGGCTGCTGGTAGTGCGGCGCTGTAAGGGTAAGAGTGAAGAGAGGAAGCGGCGAAGGTGCATTAGCCAAACGCGATAAGCAGATCCGGTTTGATGCCTGCATGGCTTTGGCTTACGCGTACATATTTACACCCCACCACCATCTCCCACACTAGCAGCACATCACATATATATTTACATAGGCGCAAAGAATATCACTCACTCAACGACCTGTGTGTGTGTGTGTGTGTGTGTGTGTGTGTGTGTGTGTGTGTGTGTGTGTGTGTGTGTGTGTGTGTGTGTGTGTGTGTGTGTGTGTGTGTGTGTGCGAACAAAGAGCTTTTTTCATTACCTTCCATCCCTTTGCACACAGCCATTCATCGCTGCGTGTATATAGTACACCTCTTTCTTTTTCTATCTCATTCATCGCACTCGCGCTCTTTCTTTCGCTTTACAAAAACGTCGATCGCCTCCATTTTACTCTTTCAAGATGAGTGGTCGCGAACGAGAGTCACGGCACAATGAGAACAACCCTGGTGATGGCTTCATAGCGGGACGTTTTATGTGCGAGCTGATATTCCGAATCACTGTTCCGCCAAGTCGCCAAATGCGGCAAGATTTTGTGTGCGGTGCGTGTGCCACTAGAGCTTACTGCAATTACAATTGAGGGGACAGAAATGAAAAGGACCCGCTGGAAAATGGGATTCCCCCTTACCTCTGTAAACGCTCTTACATCATTTGGTTAAATTATCGATATACATCTCATGATATGTTGCTAGGAGGCCTGTGACACCTGACCATCTTCATTTAAGGTCCTCTTTAAAATATTATTATTGTTCACATCTCCGGAATATTTTATAACAGCAAGAGAATATTTAATAAAATTTTGGTAAGATTCTAACAGTGCAATTAAAATCTTAACAAGTGCAATATTCTCCAAAATAATTTTTTTAGCATGTAAGTTAGTACGTAAGTTTTATAGTATGTAAGTTTTTCTTTTTTTTTTATATAGCCAGTCCCGCCATTAGATAACCTGTTTATCTCTGCGGGATTTATGTGAAGTTGCGCATACTTTGTAATATTATGTAAAAATTCTCTAGTTAATTAAATAAACATATTATTTTTAGACATCAACCGCAAAACTGTTGTTTGATGTTTTTTTCTTTTCTTTTTAAAAATGCGTCTTTTAGAAAGATAATTAAAAATTTTTTATTTAAATCCTTTCTTTATTGAAATTTGATCGCTTTGATCTTTCTAATTAATTTGACACGCAAATCATTAATCAAATTAGATTTTGCCAGGCAAACATTCATCCGGGGCGATCTCTGCTATTACATCATCATTGATCCGATCACGATCGCAGAGTTGAAACGACAACCTCGCTATGACTATAAACATCATACACTCGAATAAAAGTATAATGTGGAAGAGAGAGAGAGAGAGAGATAGAGAGAGAGAGAGTGGTATCAGGAATTGCCCCACTCGCCGCGGGGCGCGCTAATATTCCCCCTCTCTCACCCTCTCTCTACCATCTTTCCCCTTTTTGCGAGCAAGCGTGTATACCTATGTAGAAGAGGGCGGGTATCGATCTCTTGGGGTTGAATATGAAGCGGGGAGCGAGAGCTAGAGACGAGCAAGCGCGCCTTCAGCAAAAACTTTTCACGGTAGCACACCGGCCAACATCTGTTGCCCGTCCCTGGTATTATGTGTAGTTATAACAACTTGTAATGCCGATGATCTCGGCACAAACGCGGCAAAATTAAAAGCTCATGCGGGATACGTGTACCATGCCCTCTGTTTATGCACTAGCGTCGACTATTTTGTCTACATATCATTTCATTTTTTCCCCTCGTACCACTACTCTTATGGATAAATTTGATGATGGACTATATTATATTAGTTAAGAACGCGGTGACGGGGCAAAATAAAACAGCAAATTATTTCTTTTTTTGCAAATTATTTACATGTTATTTTTTTCTTTTCCTTCATATATAGCTAGTTTTGAATTAATTCCTTTTTTTATATTATCCTACAACTATAATTATGAACATCATTTTATTAAAATAGCCAGGATCCACGTATACATTACTAGCGGAAATTCTAATTTATAAAAAATGCAAGCTTTAAGCAAACGAAAACAAACAATTGACGTTCACGTCAAGTCATGTAGAAACGGAAATAATAACGTTGTTTATTAAATTAGAACGCTTAATATTAAGATTATAAAATCTTAATATAGAGATAAGAAAGAGAGAGAGAGAGAGAAATAACACATACATTGAAAATTGAAAAGGGAGAATGATAATTAGTTGAGCGGCGTGGCGTTAGGCGCACAAAGGTTGGAAGAAGCTCGGGCGAGCGCGCAAGTGGGGGCGCGGCACGTGGTGTGAAAAAATCAACTAGGAATTTAGGAAATGACGGCTTTCGCACACTTATAGTTGCTCGGAGAACACGGCTCTCCTGTACACACACGTAAACACACACTTATATGCATGCCTACACCCAGGATAGGCAGAGTAGGCAAGCAGCGGCTATATACTATAATACTATATGCTGATGGAGGTGCTATGCTATTGCTGCTGCGGTTACTGTAGAGGCAGCCCGACGAGGTCGTGGAAGCCTGTTTTTCGAACGCTGCCAGGATCTGATCAGGAGAGCATGGCGTTGAGGAAGCACGCGGCTCTACTCTATAGGTATATAGGACTGCTCTCCTCTTCTCGTTCTTTGCACCTGTAACGCTGACTCGCTCTTCTGCTTTGCCCGCGGTCTCTGTGCTGCATGGAGAGAAAGAGAAACAGCAGCTGCGGCCTTGTACGCGTACGCGCACACACACACACACACACACACACACACACGGGAAGAAGGCGAAGGAAGGTGAGGTAGCATAAGAGTCAGAGGGAGAGAAAAGATCGAAGGTCCTGTGGGTGTCCTGTTGGCACGAAGAGAGAGAGAGAGAGAGAGAGAGAGAGAGAGAGAGAGAGAGAGAGAGAGAGAGAGAGAGATGCGAAAAGATTATACTTGCTGCAGCAGCAGCAACGGTGCGGCTCATGCGGCTGAGATACTCGTCCATCAAGGAGGCATGTATGCGTGCGTACAGCACCAAAAAGCGGAGAGATACCGCGATTAAGGATGTACTGGCTGTACAGAATAGCCAACATGACAATAATGAAGTGGTAAGACGCGGTCGTGCCAACTTTGCCTGTTGTACATAGTAAGACAGGGGTATTCTGCACGAATACCAACATAAAGTCTTAAATGTGAGGTTAAATGTTACCTTTTAAAGATATTTCTCTTAAAATCCAGTGAATCATTTTGATTTTGCGCTTAAATAACATATAATATTATAATAAATGACTATACAAAATTTTAGGTCATTCTCAATTGTACTTCTGTTTTTTTTTTTTCGTTTTTCAGTATTTTCCATAAAAACAATGTTAAACTGATGTGCTTATAACTTTTGTAAAAACTCGTGAGCCGATCCAAAATTTTAACTGTAGCTCAATTAAGGTATTTTAAAGCGATATGCAAAGTTTCATTAACTTCTGATCGGTAGAAGACTTATAGTCAGTACACCGTTAATCGAGCAGGACAATGGCATCCTTGAAGAGGGATCAGAGCAGCATGATGCATCGCCGGTTTGCGCTCACCACGCTTCCTGCAGCTGCCCGTAATCTTCCTCCCTCCCTCCCTACCGCCCTTTCTCTCTCTCTCTCTCTCTCTCTCTCTCTCTCTCTATGTCCTATTTATATCTACATTCATAAACTTCCTACTGGCTTCAAGGGTTCGAAGGTATTAATAACCATACGAAATTTATTAAAACTCAAGATTGACTGATATACGAGAGAGTTTAGATTTTTAAAATTTGATTTAAAAAATAATAAAATTATATTGTCAACAAGGGGTTTTTCACTCGTGAAATCAATTTCAATTTTTAGTGATTTTTAGCTATTTTAAGCGATTACAGTGATTTTAAATCGCTTAAACGACTTCATCGAATTCACATCGATTTCACTGATTTCACCGATTACAATCTATTTCAATCTATTGCAACCGATTTCAATTGATTGTAAATCGCGTGAAATCGCTAAAAATTTCTCAGAATTGATAAAAAAAAATTTCTGGAGAGCGATTTCAATCGATTTCACCGATTTCATTCGATTACAATCGATTTCTTTTGAAAAAAAAAAATCGATTTCAAGAGTGAAAAACCCATTGATTGTCAATATTTTCATTGATCGAATTCCTCAAATGATTATTATTCCGCACTTAAATCCCAACCGAATATTTATACCTTCATTCAAAAGTATTTATCTTTATAATTCAACGATATTCATCGATATTCTTTGTTTCAGCCGCTGACAGAAGATGATGACGATGATGATGATGATGGTGATGACGACGACAATCAGTCAGTTTCCACCTCGTGTCTGCTAAATCTATCATCTTGATTACAAGCAGCGCGCGACTGTTGCGCTCTTCAATTTAGATCAATCCAAGTCAATGCAATGGTTTGGCTTGTACGTTGTACGGTCAAATCCACAATTGATGTGCATTTGTTTCACGCAGATCATCAAATCATTATTTGACAATCTGATCTGGTTAACAATAAGCGATGTGTGCCTTGAATAAGTAAATCAATCAAGCCCTTAGCAAGACTTGTGAGCTGGATAATATACAATTATATAAATAATTTACGAAGTATATATCTACCTATATATCTATCCGTTATCATACTGAAGCGTATTAACGCGCGAGCCTCGTTTTTTCGCTCCTTTAAGAGTCAAACAAAAGAAAAAAAATAAAGACAAGATGTGAGTAAAAGATCTTGAGGAAAGAAGGCTGACAATAAAAGTCGTCGTCGCGAGCTCTCAGGCACATATATAAATATTTTATTACGCGCGCCTTTTGGCTCGTATCTTATGAGAAAAGCCTGCGTATCTCCTATCGTTGGGCAAATTGGGCATCTCGAATCTCAACTAATGCTGAGAGATATAGAATGAAAAAGTGAGTGAGAGAGAGAGAGGGAGAACGGAATATTGAATGAAACAGCCTTAGACAACTGCCATTAATCTTAGAAGACAACTTTCAATTCTCTACCGTACTTCCATGATATTTCTCTTACTTGTAAACACTCGATTTGTCTGGGCTCTCTTACTCTTTTTTCTTATTTTTTCTTTCAGACGATGACCATTTGCACAAAGCTTTGACTAAGACTCGATCCCGATCTTGAATTTCGTTTTTCATGCGCAGCCAACAATCCAGCTATTCCGAATTTCAACTCGTAATTTCTTGACTCGTCATTTGTTTTATCACGTCTCTTGCGAATTCATTTGAGAATTTTTTATTTAATTGACAACTACATTTATCAAAATCTTGTGTAAATTGTTCAATTACATTTTGCCCCTTGGTATTTCAAAAATTCACATATTTCATAACTCAACTTATTTCACTCGAGTATTTAAAAACTCATAGTCATTTCTCAGATATAAATGTGTATACATATATATATATATACTTATCCTGATAGAAACTTTTATTAAACTGAAACTCTTGACCTTTGTTTCGAATTACTCATTTTCGTCTCCCGCTTCTATTTACTTCAATTACTTCTAAACCATCTCCCTCTCTTCTATACTTGCAGCAGCAAGCCTTCGTCGCAATCTTTATATTTATTTGATGATTATTTACCTATATTCATTTTTTGCTCATTTTTACGCAGGCTTCGTCCACTTGATATTTCTCGTTCACAGTTCTTCAGATTATTATTTACTACTTTATTTTACCACCTTTCAATATTGCAAATCTTCAAGATCTCCTCTCCGCCTACATCCGTATTATATATAATGTATATACTTCATCATTCTCTCTACCCTTGGCTTCTTATTTTCTCCCTGCCTTTCCTTCAAAATTGCACCAAAATTTTTCCTTGGTCTGCAAGCCTTTATCCTGTCTTGCCTTTCATCAGTGCCGGATTAAGGATTCCATAGGCCCTGGGCTAAATTTAAATGGGGGCCCTCTTAAGGGGACTGCGAAGCGCTTATTGGCCATAGACGACTGGC
>JAPYZE010013137.1:0-14511 GCA_030522805.1 Leptomastidea abnormis
ATTTCTATACGTTATATTAAAAAAAATAAAATGATAGTTTGAAAAGTCTATAAATAAATATTTGTAAGATATTAGTTAACTATATTATTATTATGCTAATGCTGAAAAAAAAAACTCCTAAATGTATTTAAATAATTTAAAAAAATGTAATTATATGGTAAGAAAAATCTAATTTAAATAGTGAACTAAAAAATAAATGGGTCACAAGTTAATCAAGAAACAACATTTATTATTATTATTATCTAGTCAAAAGCCTTAAATAAACATTTAAAAAACTATTATGAAAAAATTATTGATAAAATAATTGTTAAATAATTTATTTAAAAAAATAGTCAATACAAAAAATATCGATTAAAATCACAGAAATTAAAAAATTAATGTGTAGTAGAAATATAAACCTTAAAATTTTAATTATGTCTTACCTGAGATATGTTATACCAATTTCTTAATGATGATCATAAACAAGAATTTATACGTGCACACGCATAGCAGGTTTGTACCTGAATGAAACCTGACTAAGCCACCTTAATTAAATTTTTAATTGCCCCCCCCCCCTCCCCGCTCTATTACTCACCCCGCCCTCTATATTTAATTTTCCAATTGGACCTTCCGAAAATCCATTAGGTAGCGTCACAATTGTAGGTATGTATTTAAAACTATATATGTATATCAAGCAATTCATTGAAAATAAATTTGAGTATATTATTTTAAGCGTCTGAGATGCTCGGATGGTTTATGAAAGGTTTACTAATGTTTTCAGTTGTACACTTGACTTACAAGACTCAACTTGATAGAATTATTTTGTTTTTATTCTAAGATTTGTTTTAATTTTATAAAAATTTTCAAAGTTTTTTTTTTTTTTTAATATGGAATTTAAAAATAATGTTACAAGTGAAGGTAAATTTGAGTGCACTTTTTTAAAAACTTTTAAAAAGATTAATTTCGCTTGAGAAATAGTTTTTGTTTTTATGTGGTTATTTAATTATGGATATGTTTAATTTTTGTTTAAATTGAAAAAAATTTACTAAATTTTCAATTTTTATTAACTTTATAGGTTTCGGCAGCAAGAAACGTAAATCAACAGACAACGATTTTGGTAAGTAAATGTATATTTTCAATGAATCTAATAGTTATCTTATACGTAAAATATTTTTTACTTTCACATCTTACTTTTTTTTTTTAAATGACTAGTATTTTACTTTCCATAGACTGTATAAAAATTAAATAAAGTAAGATGTAAATTTTTGGAGATAACATACCTTATGGTGATTATAATAAACAAATTATAAAAAAAACAATTTTTCATTAGTTAAATTATAAAGTCAAAGACATTTTCTTTCATAATAATGTATCACTGTGTTTATGAAAAAATATATTATTACAATATTTCAAATGATTTTTTATAAGCAGACAATAACTAATTCACAGTATTCGTAGATCAAATTTGAAAAAATATATAATTAATTTAAACTGATTGCAATACATACCTATACAAATTAGATTCTCAATAAGTTTTTTTTTTTTTTTTTTTGTAAAACAATACATAATACACACCTCATAGCTGTTATCATATGTATACTTATACCAATAATAATTATGTTTAATTACAGAAAACGTAGCTGCTCCAAACAAAAAGCAAGTGACAAGTTATTACTTTACCTTGGAGAAGCAAAAAAGCAGGACAACTGATGAGGAAACAGATGAGTCTGTTTGGTCATTACAAAACGATGAGACAGGTAAATTGATAATAAAAATACGATCTTACTTAATTTTTTTATCAATATTTTTTTTAATAATAATAATATTTTGGATTTTTATATATTAAAAATATAAATTATAATTACAGTTGTTGTGACGGACACGTCGGATACCAAAAGTAGCAATCGAAATTTTGAAAGCGACGTGGAAATAGGAATAGAATTTGAAATAAATTGTGATTCAGATGATAATAAATATTCATCGTCTAGCTCTTCGTTATCAGAACCTCAGGTAAGGTTTATTTAAAATTAATATAAAAATTATTTCACATTTCATGTCAAAAATTTAATAAATCATTATTTAATATATACATCAATCAAATTTGTGCTTGTATAGGACATAGCTATTGATGTAGTGCCATATAGTAATAGTGATAAAGGTTTAAATGGTGATGTTTCGGAGCAGGATTCTTCTGATTGTGGTTATACATTTATAAGGTATCGTTTGTGTTTAATCTGCGAGATAGAACACAATTCTTTATTTCCTCTCTGCCAGGAATGTTATGAGGTAAATTTATATATTTTTTTTTTAATAACTTTTTTTTTCTTTTTTCACTATATTTAGTATTAAACTTATTTTTTATACAGGCTGTGTACTTTTGTTCTATTTCAAACTTCTTAAATTAGTTTGAAAAAACAAAGCTGCCTATATTATAAATAATTATTATATTGTTATTTTATCCATTTGAAAAAAATTAATCAAAAAAAAATAAACATAATTTCTTTGTACATTATAAATAACAAAATTTTATTTTTGTAATTTACTCTTATTTAAAAATTTGTAATTTTATTACTTGTACTTAATATTATAAAATAATGTTAAATTGTAGGATAAAAAAGCATATCATCCACGACCACAACTAAGACGAAAATCAAGACTTTCAAACAAATTGAGCAAAAATTCGAAAACAACTGGAATAATGAATTTAGTAACTCCAAACGTACAAGAAATTTGCAAGGTGGATTCAGGATTAGGTTTACAGGAATCAGAACAAATAAAAATATCAAGTCAAAGTCCAGATAGTGAATTAAGGCGAAATAACGATACGTTCGACTCCTTGACAACAACAGCATCTCATGAGAACGTTATCTCGTCGATAACATCCCAGAAGAACGAAATGACAGTCCAATCGCAAAGTAGCGAGGTGAGTGTGAATTCTTATTTTTTTATTTTTATTTACATAAAAAAAGTCTTTTCGACGAATGTTCAGACGATGGATAACGGGAATTCAATTTATGATATAATAATGACAAAAAGCCTTTACTTTGCTGATTGAGTGTTTAAAGCATTTTAATTAATATATCAATTTTTTTTATATTTTTCAAAAATTTTAACAAAAATATCGTTTTTTTCTTTATGTTACAGTGTACTCAAGAAATTTCAGAGGATGCAATGACGCATCAAATACTTAATAGATTGGAAACTTATAAACTCGAAGGCAGCAGATCACCAATGCTGTGTATTATTTGTTATAAAAATCAAAGAAATAGCGCTTTTAATCATGGTGCAACTGCTCATCAACTTTGCTGCTATGATTGCGCTAAAAAAGTCTGCAAATTAAATTCAAATCGTTGTCCTACGTGCAATCGCAAAATTAAGAATGTAACAAAAATTTTTGCTCTTTAACTTATTATTTTGCTTTATAGTTTTAATTGTTGTGATAATAATGTTGTATAGGTAACTAAAATTTATGTAAATACGAAAAAAAATTTGGTTATTTTTTTTTTTTTTTTTTTAATATGGAGAGATAATTTTATGCGGAATGCTAAATGAATTTGAAGTGTGTATAGTTATAAAATATTTATTTTAATTTTACAATACATTTATGAATTACATGTAAATATAAATAAATGTCAAAATAAATTATTGAAATTATAAATATACCTACATGTGTTAATGTTTCTTACTTGCTTATTCCAATTATGGGTCACGTGGACTGATTTCATCGAATACTTGAGCTATTTGTACTTCGTAAGGTTCAATGACACTTGTGTAAGGAGCTTGCCATGATAAGAGATTGCGAACCTTTATATAAATATAAAAAAATAAATATTTTTTCATTAAATTTAAATTATTTTACTCTAGCTTTAAAATTAAGAAAATTAAAATATATTACAATTGAATGGAATTTTATTACTTTTTTTTTTTTATTTTACTGTTTGTGCATTGTCAATTAAAATGCATTCATGTGAAAAAAAAAAATAGAATACTTACATATTCAACTGTTTTAAAGACTCTTATCAAATTTTTCCCGGCTAACTTCTCAAGATCTTCTTTACTCCAAATTGGCTCACCAGGTCTTCTATTATAAAGACGATCAAATAATTCTGGATACTTGGAAACATCATCAAGACCTTTTGGTGCACTGTAAGTCAAAAAAATAAATTCAAGCAATTAATTTAGTATTTTTTTTAACGTCTATGGTTGATAGGTACACCAATTTACTAACTTGTCAACGCCATCGTAATCTCCTCCGATTCCTATGTGATCAATACCAATAAGATTACGTATGTAATTAATGTGTACTGAAAAAATAATATTCATTAATTTATAAGTTTAAAATTTTAACATCAAGTATTTTATTAAAAATTATGTAGAAGTAAAATTGGCTTCACTTGGTTTATTACAATTGACAAAGTTATTATAAAGGTTAACCATTATTATTCCGTTATTTTTTTTCTAAAAAATATATATTGTAAGTTAAAAATACGTATCAAAAATAACTTGCGAAGATAAACACATCTCATTAAATATTATACAAAAACTAACCCTACATTTGCTGTATGCTTTTGCGGATGAGATTAACTTTTTCACAAAATTGTCAAAAAGCAAAATAACTTTCAACAAATTTTAATAACTTTCAACAAATTTTGTTTTATTATCAGACTTTTTATTTTTTAAATGAGTTTAGAATATTATCGTTATTTAGTTGGTGGAGTGCTTTAAAATAATAAAGTGTTTTTAACAGTTTATAAGTACAAAAATGTCAAAATATTCAATTGCGATTTTTAATTTTTTTATTTGATATTATATATGAGCAAACCAGATTTTTTTTTGTAGCAACTTGTCAATAGTATTAAGAATAGTTCTTTCGTGAAAACAGCAAAAAGTGTGAATTTTTGTAAAACCGTAGCAAATGTAGAATTAGTTTTTATAAAACCTATCCAGTTGCATCCAACCAAATTCCAGTACTGATAATTTTCGTGCGATATAGATCGTTATTAGCTGGATAATTTAAACTCCTTACCAAATCACACAAAACATCGTCAGGAACATTTCTATGGTGATTGCAAATTGTATACGAAGACGAGTGTGAAAAAATTACCGGAGCTCTTGTTATTTTTAATACCTCGCGCATAACTGTATGGGATACGTGAGATAAATCTACCATCATACCAAGTCGATTCATTTCCCAGACTATAATCTATAATTGGTGTAAACGTATAGTAAAATGATGTTAGACTTCAATTATAAAATTTTTTAAAGCAACGTAAAAATTTAAGTGCTGAGTGTAATTATTTGTAAAATAATTTGAAATTCGTTTTCAATCATAAAAAAATACATATAAATAGTTTATATTTTTACTTTATTATGCTTGCATTTTGTGCATTTTTTCTTTTTTATCAAAATAAATTAATATAATAATAATAATAATAATAATAAGTGTTCTTACTTTTCCAAAATTGGTCAAACCACGTACAGGATAAAAAGTGTACGGTGATGCATCTGCCCTATAAACAAGCAAATATTGCATTTAAAACTAAAAACGTCATATTTATTGAATATTGAATAAAGTTATAAAATTAAAATTTTATTCCTACCATGGAGTATTGCATACATGTGTAAGGGTCATATAACGAACTCCAAGTTCATAATATTCTCGTAAAACAGCTAAATTAGAATCGATACTATGTCCTCCTTCGACACCAATAAGCGAAGCAAGTTTTCCACGTCGCCATGCATTTTCTATGCAATCGGCTGATTTTACAAGCTCCAGATATTTCGGGTAGGCTTTTATTAATCTCTTTATCACGTCGATTTGTCGATGGGTTTGGGTTACTGCATCTTTGTATTGTGAGTTACATTTGACGAATGCTACCCAAAACTAACATTAATAATAATTGGTTAAATAATTTTTTGAAAATTATTTAAATTATTTAATAATATTATATTATGAAAAAAAAAAATTTATACCTGAGCTCCTACTTTTCCTTGAACTAAACGTACCAAATCTGTTCGAGAAAAATTGTAAGCTTTCACTCCCCAGATACTGTCGTTTACGAGATTTTTAGTGAATGGAAATTTTGTTAAATCGTCATTTGCAACCTTGTATATAACCCAGGGTAAATCGTTGTGTCTAATAAACAATCAATTAAATACATAAAATAGTATAAAAAATAATATTAAAAAAAAAAGTAAATTACATCTTTTCTATATTTATCAATTTATAATTAAACATACCCATCTATAAGAGGTGAGAAATTTAAAACATCTCGACCTCTTAATAAAAAAGACTTTCTAAATGACTGGATGATTTGTGGAAGTGATATTGCAATTAAAATTGCATACATTGTATCTATATTAAAATTGCATACATTGTATCTATATAGAAAGAGAAAATATAAATATAAATGACTTATTATCTAATTAAATTATTGAATTTTTCTCTCGCTACTCGTTGTTATAAATTTGAAGGGTTTGTTAATTGTGGTAAAACAATAAATGCACAAGTTTATTGCACGATTTTTTGCCCAAAAATTGCACAATAAACTTGTGCATATATTTGTTTTTTTTTTGCGATTTATAAACCCATTACATTTACCAAATTAAATTTATAGCATTAATTAAATTTAAAAAATTAAATAAATTTATTCATTAATTAAGAATAAATAAAAAATTATTTTTTGAAAAATTTATTTAACGCATTTTTTACCTCTTAACTTGAACATCATTTTTTAAATCACAGCTTTTTACTTGTGTAAATTAAAAATGCAGATACTTTCATTGAAGTTATATAGAATAAGTAAGAATTTTGCGAATTTAATTTCTTAATACATTTGACTAATCAAAAAATGATATTTAATTAGTATGCAAAGAAAAATTAATAATATTAAATACAATTTTTAATGGTTCTTTTGTAATACGTTAGTACTATTTAATTAATATGCGTTATCAAGTGGATTATAAACCAAATAATTAATTTATGTAAAGAAGACACGTTTTGTATAAAAAGAAAAAAAATAATGATTTTGCCAGACTTTCTTAACGAGATAATATTGAGAAAAAAATTTTAGAAATTGAATGTTTCGTCACGTACGGTTTTCCAATATGGCACTGACGTATAGAATTTGTATCTTCTTGATTACTTAGCAGAGAAAGATTACGTAAAGAGAAAATAAGAAACTAAAAAAATGCTTGACTGTCAATGAGATATACATTTAAAAACATGTTAATAAATTAAAAACACATTTAATTAATTAATTTATTTATTTAATTAACATAATTGTATCTAATTATTAAATTAAAAAAAAAAATTTTCTTATTGAGAAAAAAAATTATGTCTTCTAAAAAATTATTCATAAAATTAGGTACTTGAATATAAAACTCCATAAAATTATCATTCTGTATGGATTTGTTTTAAATTAAAAATTTATTAGTTTAGGATTATTGGTACTTTCAAGGATGAATAATAAAAATTATCGTTAAGTTTATTGAGTGTAGAAAAATTAGAATGAGTAGTTTTCTAATTTTATAATTTTATTCTTAAAAATATATATCTTTACAATAAATGTATAATATTATTAATTAATGAAGTGCTAGTAAACTACACATCGCTTACGACATATTATGAGCAAAAAACATTAATTAGTCAGTACTACTAGATATCCATTTACATTGTGTTTTTCAAAACTGTCATGTAAGATACCGCTGTTTTTACAATCTGCAATGAATAAATAAATAAAATTATTGATTAGGTAATAAAATAATGTAAATTTTACAAGAGTATGCAAATGTTACGTACATAAGCGAAAGTTTCAAATGAAATAATGCAAATTTTCCCAGCCGTAATGTAACTAGGCCTTATTGATCTCATCATTATCATTTTTAATGTTCTGAGGTTGTCGATAGAAAAATCACGCCACTGACTGAAATATCTTTAACAGAAAAACATATTAATTTAGTATTTTAAACGTCTTCGGATTAAAATATTTAGTTGATTTAATTTATATATTCTAATTTTACGTATCGCCATACTTATTGCATATTTATTATTGTTTACAGCTCTATAAGTATAGGGGAATAAACTCGAGCAAGATGGACATGTTAAGAAAAAAAACCATAGAATAAATTTCATAATAAAATCAATCAAATTTTTATAGTATTTGAAATTCTATCCTTAAATGAAGAAAATGTTCTATAAAAAAATATTGATTACATATCATTTAAACAAATAATAAATGATAATCGAAAAAATAAATAATTTTTGAGTCTTGAAAAATCACTACAAAAATACCTTTTAGCTTTCGCAATCACTAAAATTACATGTAAATTTTTTTGTACATATTTTAATAAAACCCACAAATTTTTTTCAAAAACCTTTTTTTATCAATATTGTAAACATTAATTTTTCGAGAAACGTTTAACGACTAAAATTTAGTATCAGATATTGGTGGTATACACAATATATAATGTATATATGCTCGATTTCAACTAATATAAATTATATCCAAAATACAGCACATGTCCGTTTTTCCAGCATGATCGATTTAATCTAGTCTCCCTTATAGTTTTTTTCCAAATAATTATAAAAAAATTATAATAATTACTAACACGGAATAGAAAACTTTTTCACTAGAGTCAATAATTTGTTGTCCCGTCCAATCGACTAAAAAAACAACTGCCACAATTCCTATTCCTGTTGGCAAAACAAGTAGAGAATTCAAAAAGTTACTTCCATGATTTCTTAAAAACTGAAAAAAAAATCATTGTTTTTAATAATTATTTATTTATCAGGTTTTATTATTGGAATTATCAACTTTGGTATTATTTATTATGCATACGTAAAAAAAAGTGAGACTTATAACAGCAATACACATTCCTTGTAAGACGAAAATGGCCAAGTAAAATACGTCTTCAATTGAATTAACAAAGCTGAAATGTAAGTGATACAGTTGTAAAATTAAATATTTTTTTTCAAGTTATTAACAGCAATTGAATTTGTAATAATAGGGTAACGTCGTCTAGTATGGTCCACCAAACCTTCACCGTCTATATCGCGCTATTCACTATAGGCGGATTATAGTTGCCTTTTGGCAAGTTAATTAACATAATCCAAAATTAATAATTGCTGCTCAATGCTTCGAAAGTCAAGCTCAAAAATATCACTGATACTGTTGTTATTTAACAAAAGATAATCTTTACACCTTGCCCCATAACCCAGGGGCAACTTTATATTTTGAACAATTTTTTTTTTCTCAAAGTTCAACTTTTTAAGAGTAAATTTCCGCCCTCGCTGCTGTTTTTATTTGCTTTCTACGCTACGGGGCTAGATTAAAAATACTAAGAAGTTTGTGGCATCCAGTATAGTCCACACCCCTATGGCGTCCAGTATGGCCCTATTATTTCAATGGATATATTTTTAAGCATAAAACTCAACTTCGAGTACATTATAAAATAAAAGTACACGAATTTTCGGGTAATTTAAAATATACTTGTTTACCCGAAATACTACCTTGACACGCGCGCTTAAAAATCAACGTTATAATAAAATAAATATAAAAAAGCGTGACGTGTGTGTAGCCCCGTTAGCCTCTAAATTTTAGTACGTGTCAGGTTAATAAAGTTTAACAGATGTTGAATTGTCAACAGAAATTTCGAGATAGAGAGAGAGAGAGAAAGAGAGTATCTTGCTCCATTTTTATTTCTCGCTTCAACAAATAATTACGTTAATGATTTGACTATCGTACGTGACATTTGCTTCGTTCTCGGCTTTACATTGATCGTTAATTATTTATTACTAATTTGTATTTATATTTTTTTTATTTTATCTATAATCCAAACTGTCATACTTGTTTTTTTTTTTGAATGACTTGATTACGTTTGTTCTTTAAATGTACAATACATTTCTATTGTAAAGATAAATTAATTTTTCAGTTAGATATGGACCAAAGAGGAGAGCTAATTAAACTTCAGACAATATTCTTAAAATATTTTCAATTATGTAAACATATTTTTGCAATGGAAAAATTTTTATAAGCATTTTTCCAACGCATGTCAATTGACATTTTTATGTTTTTTTTTTTTTTTTCATTTTGCTAGTGCCAACGCATTATAATCGCTCTAATTACTAATACGTTATGACGTAACTATATTTTTTAAATTTTATTTTACGCATTTTAATATTAATCGTTTTATTATTCTTAAACTAAAAACATCTTTGTTGGTTTATTGAAATTTTTCTAACTTGTATTTGCGTAGTATCAAAATTTTTTTATCTAATTGACGTAAAAGTCAGTCTTACGCCATGTTTTTGTAGATTCTTTTCCTACCTAATAACATTTGTGTATACTGTATTTGTACAATCACCTAAGAGACGTATAGATAAGAATATAGGGAAGTGTCGTACAGTATGGCCCACCAAGCGTTTCTCGCTTCCCAAACTACATTGCACTACCCCAATAGGCTGGTTATTTGCCTTTTGGTAAAGTTAACATAATCTGAGACCAAAATAATTATTCTTCAATGCTTCAAGAATTACGCTTGAAAATAACATTTATGATATTGCTTGTGTGACAAAAGATAATTTAGACACTATGTCTTGTACACCCGAGTACAATTAATTCTTTCCGTAGTAGCCCGAAATATGCAACGTCGCACCTAATTTTCATTGATCATTAGTTTTCTAACTAATCAACAGAGCTACTACGGAAAGAATTAATTGTCCTCGGGTGTACCCTCCCAAGCAATTTTATGTTCTGAACTAATTTTTTTTCTTAAATTTCAACTCGTCAAGAGTAAATCCCCGCCTCGCTGCTGTTTTTATTTGATTTCTGCGCGGATCTAGATGTAAAATGCTAAAAAGTTAGTGGCGTCCAGTATAGCCCTATCTTTCAAATGGATATTTTTAAGAATAAAATTCAACTTTTTTGTTACGAATTTAAATGATAACATCTTAAAATCATGAATAATAATCGATTTGGCGATAAAAAAAACTTACCACTAGGCGTTGTAAATGCTAAAATATGAATTTTAAATAAATAGCTTAATTACGCGGTTATTAACAAATATAACATAGAAAAAAAAATTTAAAACACAATTTTTACAAAATTCTTATTCACTAAAATTCTAGGTGGGCTACACTAGGCCACTTTTGAAAAAATCCGAAAATCCTACTTTTACACAAGAATGCTGATTAAATAATTTCTAGCATAGACAAGTTCACGAAACTTTTCCTGGTGTTAGAAAAGTGACCAACGCATAAAATCTTTTTTTATAATTGAAAATTGGTTAATCCGATCAAAAGTTATGGGCAAAATAGCTATGGGTGGCCATACTAGACGACCTTCCCCAACAGCTCGCTAATTTGACGTCTATTTGTTCAAGTGATTGCATACATATTTTTTCCAAATGGCTTAAAATTTATGATCATTGAATTTTATGACCTTCAATTTTTAGTTTCTTACGAAATACTTCTTTTGAATTCATATCTATAGTATTTGTCATCCAGATCAAGCCTTATAAATAAGATAATTTGAAGGTACTATCAAGTCAGACTTCTCCAATCGTTTGAAATTGAAGTTCTCTTTGATTTCCAATAAAAAAGAAGCATAGAACTGTACACTTGAAGGAATTAGTTTTCATTCGAAAAAAATCAGACTATTTAAATGTAAAAAAATTAAAATCTTTTTAATTGTAATGAAATTATTAATAGCTGTCGAAGGGGTCAAAGCAAAGTCTGTATTCCATCTTCTTTGATGTATATCCGTCATCATGGAGTAAGTATAATAGTAATTTATTATTTTTTAACCTGTTTTTTACATTTGCAAATTAAAAAAAGAATGAAAATTAT
This sequence comes from Leptomastidea abnormis, assembly GCA_030522805.1. Classification (NCBI taxonomy): domain Eukaryota; kingdom Metazoa; phylum Arthropoda; class Insecta; order Hymenoptera; family Encyrtidae; genus Leptomastidea; species Leptomastidea abnormis. Next base: position 11,828 of record JAPYZE010013137.1, read on the forward strand.
GTATGGCTACTTACACATACAATAATTTAATTTATCAATAATAATTATACCTTAAAAACAAATTTGAGGATTTTTTGTTATAATTATAATAATATATTATGTAGCAAGCGAAAAAAATAGGATATCATTTCCAAGCGAGAAATTTACTGCTTGAGAGTATCAAAGGCAGTAATCATGTAAAGATAAAACTATGTTTTTAGTAGGAGTACATACATGATTTTTTATCCTCTACAGATTAATCGTGGACTTATTATGATTATTACATAGAAAATAATCCAAAAAAAGCTTATTATTTTTTTATGGGATGATTGGGTTTATTATTTTTTGTAGGGAATAGAATAAGCTACTTTTATTTGTTTTTAGTGCAATAATAAAGCCATCATTGACCTGTTGGGAATAAAAGTATTTCTACTGTGATTTCAAAGAAAAAAATTCAATAAACAAAATATATTATTAAAAAAACTATCAACTATTAATTAAAGTATTTTATGTTTTATAAGCTAGAATTAATTTATAAAGATATTTAATTTTTTGGCAAAAAGTGAATTGTCATTTAAAAGGGATCTTACCTTTGTTTTAGCATGTTAATTATACAACATCGTTATATCAGTTTTTGACCATATCCAACTTTTGAATTTATCATAACAGTTTTTAACAATACTTATTCAGTACAATTGAATTTATTAAAAACTGTAAAAATATTTTTACTAATCAAAAATTAGACGTGCAAAAATCTTAGCCGTTAATTGTATGATCTCACTTACTTCTTAACGACCATAAACGGAATGTTAATCATATCAAACTTGCTGTACAGTTTTTACCTTTTAAAAGATGATTTTTTTGAATTGCAATTTCTAACTTACCCGTAAGAATTTTTTTTAAAAAAAGAATGAACTTTGAATTATCAAAATCCATCAAAAATTTCTAAAATCTTAGACGATTTATCAACGTTGTAGAAAATTATCAATTTTTGGAATTTTTAACAATAAAATTTTTTTTTATTTTTCTTAACTTTAGGGCTGTTATGAAAAATAATAAATATGATGATTATGGTTGTCTAACACTAATATAAATATGCGTAATAAATATGCTAAAATAAAGGTAAGCGCCCCACTTAAACAGCTCTTAAAAATTATAAATATTTGTAAAACACATAAATTTTGCTAAAAAAAAGGTTAAATTATTTATTGATAAATTAGTAAGTACATGTGCAAAACCGCAAAAAAATGTTATGGTTAAAAATACATAATAAACTAATTTTACTTTATATATACATAGGGAAGACCGGGGCTAGATTGCAATTTTTTTTCTATTGTCTGTAACTGTTTTATTTATTTATTTTAAAAATTTACGGGCAAAAATCCATTTATAAAGATATAAAGATATTATTATATATTGGCAGTGAGTGGCGCAATAATATCACAACAAATAATTGATAATACAAAAATTAATTAATACAATTTTAATAAAGATAATTTATATTGCTTCCTGAATGCATACTCAGAAGAAAAACATGACACGTCAATCTTTTGAGCATTCCAAAGTCTTCTTAGTCTAAAAATAGCACTATTAAAAGTAGAATTAAATCTACAATTAAATTCCTTAAATTGCCTAATACATCTCATAGAATAATTACTAAATTGTAATTCAAATATATCACAAAGAATAGGATGCTTATTATTAGACGAAAGCAACTTAAAAATAAACATAATGTCATTGAGATCATGTATAGACTTAATTGTATGAATAAAATAGTTCTTTGAAAGATTACTATAATCATGATCAAGAAAACTAATAGGAGTTCCAAAACGAAATCCCAGATATCTCAGTGATCGGTGCTGAACTGATTCCAATTTTTTGATAGAATATATATGGTGTGGTGACCAAACAGAAGAACAATATGTTAGATGAGGTAAAACTAAACTTTTGTATAAGCTAATAATTGTTTGAGGATTACAAAATGATTTTGTATTTCTGAATATAAAACCAAAAATTTTTAATGATTCACCAACTATACTATTAATATGACTATCACATTTTAAATTGGAATCAAAAATAACACCAAGATCAGTGATTTCGTTACAATACAAAATAAAATTCTTATCAATATAATGATTATATAAATATCTGGATTTTCCATGGTAGAAAGACATAGTTTTACATTTATTTACATTCAAAGATAAACCATTTTCCTTAGACCAATCAATAATATTGTTTAATGTCAATTGCAAATTAATTATGTCAGTATCACTCTTAATACTATTATAAATTTTTAAATCATCAACATACATTAAAATTTCACAATTTACATTTGACAAATACAATAAATAATAATAATTTTATATTCAAAATTTTCATTCCGGACAAAAAGGATCTTAAAGGTATGCCCTTCAGCTACAAAATCCACTGTGTCCCGATTAGCTAAATGCAATAGCATAGTTTTAAACTTAGAATAAGTAAAAAAACTGCTATTTCAATCTCGCCCCAAAAAACGGGGCGAGATTGCAATAAGTCCGGGGCGAAATTGAAATTGCTTAATATAATTCTAATAATAAATTCCAAGCATAAATCTTAATAGTACTTTAAAACTACAGTATATAACGAAAATTTTAAGCCCTGGCTGATCATTTTAAATGCTTTTGTTCACGAGTTATGGATTACTTTACATCAATATTCTCATCAAT
>JAPYZE010013210.1:0-10483 GCA_030522805.1 Leptomastidea abnormis
CCGCACGAGAAGTGATCACTAAACACAATTCTTCGATGAAACCGAGGACGAGTGCAGGGAGATTACATGAGAAAGGAAAGCCTGCGCTCGAGTTGCAAAACATTATTTTTTGGCAATTTTGGTTCAACGTGCGCAAGAGAAACACCATACGGAAAAGTACAATTTTGCGTACGGATCAGCATGCGCAAAAGTGAATTTTGCGTACAAATTTGAAAAACGTAAACATTTATTAATATTTCCTATGTTGAAAGCCAGGTTGCATCTAGATAATATAAAAATATCTTCAAAAATATAAATATAAAAATTAAGTGCTGTACCGAATTGGTATCAATATCAACTACAGATTAATGGTAACTTATAATTTTTGTAAAAATACATTTAAAACTTGATTTTTTGAAGATTAAGTTTTAATCATGAACTGGCTAAGAAATTTACGCAAAAACGTTTTATTGGAGGCACTAACAAGCTGTTCTTACTAGCCAGAGACTAATTTTGTAGACATTGTCCTTGTTTCAATTTCTACCAGTGTTAAAAACATAATATAATTATATATTTTTACGTTGAAATAAATGTTACCTGGAACTATTCCATCTTTTGCTACCAAAAAGTCTATTAAACTCAGTGAACTACTGTTTTCTTCATAATTTATTTCCCTTAACCCCTTAGTATCATCACGTGAGCACATGTCTATATATGAATGTATCGGTACAAAATCGGGTAAAAAAGCAGTAATTGGACCTAAATATTTAATTTTCCATTTTTTTTTCAGTTCACGTACGACATCGGTAACATTATCATTTTTTCTAAAATGTAATTGATAGAATTTTTCTTATCATTTTTTATTAAAAATATAAATAAAAATGAAATTTTAAATAAAATGATGCATAACTTAAATTTTGAATTGAAAATTAAAAAAATATTTACTTAATGTATTCGAATCCACATTGTAGTTTCGCCTTTCTTTCCTTATAGAGATATTTTGCGACAAATATTATTTGATTGTTATAAAAAACATAATATTCATTTACTTTTTGTTGTTTTGTAAATTGATTAAATAATCTAGTAGCTAAATCTTGATTATTACTTGTTTCATTATATTGAATTTCAGTTTGTTTACTTAGATCAATGAACAAAGTTAAAATAATAAATAAAATTATTGAAAGTACAGAAGCCATAACTTTTCGTCGACCTGAAATGTACGAATATCAATTTATAAAAATAGTGTCTTACACGTTTTAAGTAAATAAAAGTGTATTTTTTCAAAAGTTAATATTACGTTGACAATGCATTGACATTAATGAATTTGGGGATAGCTATTATAGATATAACTTTAATGTTCTACTAAAGATTACTTTAACACGTCTAAGGCAGATTAAAAAATTTTTCTTATCAACGCAGTTTATAAATGTTTGGTTACGCTGTACTTGATGAGAAAGTAATATTGTACCTCATTATTTATCAAGGTATTTTCAGAAAAAATAAAGCATTTGATGTGAAATATAAAATTGAAAGTTAATAAACTTATGATACAAGTCATATTTAACATTTTGTTATTATTTGTATAGCAGATGATACTTGTTACAGTATTTATATTTAATCCTGTAAAACTTACCTGAAAAATATGCTACGTATACAATTTTTCTTCGCGTCTACGACGTTATACAAAAATATATGATTCAGACTATAATTGCCATGTCGTTTATCGTGGAATAACCCAGTAATCTTGGTAGATAAAAACTCAAATTCATATAAATTACTTACACTTTTATCTTATCTTCTTAAACTATGCTGAAATTCAATACGTTTGTAAAATTTTACATCAAGTTTTATGTGTAATTTTGTGTGGATAAGAAATTAAAATTTATATAGATGACCTGCAATTTAATTTTCTAAAAAAATCCACAATTGTGACTTTTACATTTTAGCAAATAAAAAAAATTAAATGAAATATAAACTCACAAAATTACATAGTTGGATTTTTTTAAAAATATTAAAAATTAAATTTCTTTTTTCTCAACTTTTTAAATTTTTATTTGGAGAAATTTTCTACGATACGTTTTATGAAATCTGTGTAGGGGAGACCGGGGCGAGATTGCAATGGGGCGAGATTGTAATTTTGAGATTATTTTTGACATGATTAATGGAATAGGATGGAACGTGAGGGGTCTTATTGTTGTCCTTATAGCAGTCTAATTTTCCTAGTATGAATTATACTGGCGACCTACTCTACTTTTTAAAGCCATTTTTCAATTTTCTAACTTTTTTGCATATTCAAGCTTCTCTCATTTTTTTGGTGTGCATGCGGGTTCCGCACGATAGACCAGCTTTAAGTACTACTCATTACGAGTATTTTGCGCCCCCGACGGCCTCTGTATCTTTTTTCTTTCCTGAGATATGACCATTTTAAAAAATATACATCACCGGGGGCGAAATTGCAATTTTTGCCGGGGTGAAATTAAAATAGTTTGCACGTGAGTTGCAAAATAACAAAAAGTTAAAAATTATACAAAAATATATTCAAAATAAAGTACTTGAAATAAGCTTTAATTTGCGCCCTCGCTGGTTAAAAAAAAAGTTGTCTAGATCAAACGTTATAGAAAATTGAAATTCAATTGAAAAATAGCGTTTAAAATTAATAATAATTTCTCAGATAAATGGCTATTATAATAAATAACATGTACAATCGTATTAAAAATAGCTTGTTACTTTAATTCTCTGAAACTTTGAATCTAGACAAGCTTTTTTAATTATCTAGGGCTTAAATGATAGGTGAGTTCGAGGCCTTTAATTTGAGTGGTTATATGATATATTTTGCTTCTATAAAGTCAAAATGACGATTAAAAAACTTTTAATAAGTTGATAAACAAATTGATGTGAATATTGGTGTAAAGTAATATATAGCTCGCGAACAAAAACATTTCAAATGATCAGTCAGGGCTTAAAATTTTCGTTATATACTGTAGTTTAAAAGTACTATTAAGATTTACGCTTGGAATTCAATATTAGAATTGTATTAAGCAATTTCAATTTCGCCCCGGACATATTGCAATCTCGCCCCGTTTTTGAGGCGAGATTGAAATAGCACTTATTTACTTATTCTAAGCTTAAAACTATTCTATTGCATTTAGCTAATCGGGATGAAGTAAATTTTGTAGCTGGAGGGCATACCTTTAAGACCCTTTTTGTCCGGAATGAAAATGTTGAATATAAAAAAAGTTACAGATGACAGAAAAAAATTGCAATCTCGCCCCAGTCTTCCCTATATTCAAACGTATAAAATTTACCTAAAAAATGAACTAGGTATATAATTTTCCTCCCTATCAATAACGTTATACCAAAACGTATGGTTCAGAGTGTTATTGAAAAGTCATTTTGAGTCATTTAACCTAATAACCTTGGCAGATAACAGTTTAATATCATCTTCTCAATCTATGGAAATATTCGATAAAGTTTTAAGTTTATGGAATAAAATTGAAAATGGTAAAATTGTTATAGCAATTACATATGTATCTCGCTTACCAAATTACATCGCAACGCATCCATATCTATTATCTATTTATTAAAAATTTTCATTTTAGCACATTTGTGTCAACACCAACCAAACATTGTTTGTCACTTTATTGATTGTTATGCATAATTTTACGGTGTTATTAATGATTAAAAATCGTTACAATTGAAGTAGAATTTTTCTTTGAAAAATACGTAAAATCGGCTTATTATTACGCGGTACTCTAAAATGCATCTGTGTCAATAATATTATCAGATAGAAAATTTATCTAATAAAGGAATATTTTTAATATCAAATATGAAATTGAAAATAAAATTTTTAATTTTTTTTCCGCCCGGGAGATAATGACCACATTATTGACCTCAAAACAGGGACAGAAATCGCTTATTATGTCCCTTGGAAGATAGTGTATTTACTTTATGTTTCTTGGGACAAAATGTAGGGCATTAATGTAACATTATTTTCCGACAAAAAATTACTTATAAATTAAAAAGTTGAATAATTTTATGCAATAACATTGACTTTTTAATTTTCTAATTAATTTTTTAAATAATTAAAATATGAAAATTTTTGTACAGTTTTTTATTGAAATTTCTTTTTTAAAAAAGTTACAATATAAATTATAAAGGGTTTAACAGCTAGTCAAACAATTAAAAAAAAAATAATTGTAATATAGTTATTAATAACAACAGACCGTTGTCTGGGCGGAAAAAAATAGCATTGGGGCGTTTCACGCCAATCCTCTCAGGCCCGCACGTCTACCGCATGTATATATCGGTGACATGGACGAAGAAGGGCACAACTCAGAATATAGCGATAAAGACATAGCTCTGAAATTATTAATAAAAGAAAGGCACAACATCAGAAATTATTGCAAACAGTACTTTTTTGTGATAATTTTTGACATTGTGCCTTTCTTCGTAATAATTTCAGAGCTATGTCTTCATCGCTATATTCTGAGTTGTGCCCTTTTTCGTCCATGGCAGCGATATATATATATATATATATACACGTCGGAGAGCGTTGTAGACGCGCGCTAACCCATTATATGTCGCACTGCCGCGCTACTTCGTCGATTAATTACTCGTTAATATTAAAAACCCCTATTTTTTGTAAAAGCTATATCGATGTAAAAAAACCTCAGCGTTCGATTAAGACTACTTAAAAAAATCCGTTTTTAAAATATAACACGATTAATGTTTCATTTCAATGAAACCGTTGTTTTAGAAAAAAAACTTATATCACCATCAGAAAGCTGAGGGAAAAATACGAAACGCCCTATATGCGTCTCGGGCAAAAGTAGTTTTATCCCGGAAGTAAACTTCATTCTCGGGATAAAAAGGCTTACTTCTACCCCTTGGTGCATAATATACTATTATTTCACAACTGTTACATTATTAATTTATATCAATAAACATAAAATCTAATTATTATTTGTAAAAAAAAATTCTATTGAAATTGTACTGAAATATTTTATTTTTTGAACAATTAAAGCATTAAAAAATTAGCACGGGAAATGATTCTATCGATTTAATGTATATGATAATATATTTTCATCTAAAACCATAGCTTCTAATAAACATAAAATTTTTTAATTAACAAATAGTATTTTTAATGCAACAACTAGTAATACATTGTATAAAGTCACGACTGATGTAATACATTATATGACGGTCATAAATAAATTTACATTTGTAAAAGTACATTCAAACATCACGACACAAATTTATGGTTAAATAGTTCATGACATTGATATTAACCGTTAGAAGATTTTAATAAATCTATCTGTGCCAGTTTTTAAAGTGGTCTCTTTGGATTTGCAACTAACCCAGCTTTGATACATGATCTCAATTTGTAGCAAAAGTAAAGATGTCATATTTATAACGATTATAAATAGGCAAATTTCGAATTGGCCACGAGAAACTTTCTTCTTCAAATATAATTGAATAATTTAATTCAAAATTATTATCTATAATCTCATTAATACTATAAAAAATACATTTAGGCATTAAAGTAAAATAACCGAGTCTTACTGAATCGCTAACTGATGTATTAACCTCTTTCAAGCAATTGTAAAATTGTAAATCACAAGTGCAATGTGACCTGAAAATTTAAATCATAGAAAAATATAAAATTATGAAAATATTGTTTGATATTGTAAAAATATTATTATAAACTTACATAGTAAAGGAATAGCTGTTATAAATACCGTAGTTTTTACTACTCCGACTTACAGAAACGGGACATAAATCATGTTCTCGACAACAACTACAAAATAAGACATTCTATTATATTAAAAGAAGTATTTTTTTCTTAAGCATTCGTGGAATAAGCTTTATTGTGCAGCTATTTTCTAAGCCCTAAATAATTACTTTCACTCGACCAACGTTAAAAACTAAAATCATGTTTAAGCTTGCGTTTTTGTCTAATACCGATTAAGCATATTTTTGTGGCAGCGTCTTTGAAATTAACCATTCAAGGCTCAGAAATTAGCATTGGATAGTTATCAATTGTTTTTTTTTTAAAGTACGTCATTGATAATTATTTTACACAATCTAGTATATTGATTTTCTTACCTATCAGTTTTTTTAAATTTGCCCAAATCATGAAAACTTTCAGCTATGCTTCCAGCACCACACCACTTTGTACCTGAAACGTACTCATAAATTGTTTTTGTGGTAGAAATTGACTTTACTTCTATATCAGAAAATGGCTAGTTTCATTGAAAATTGTTCAAAATTAATTACGTTTTTAAAGCATTCATGAAACAATTTTTAACGCATTCACTGACCCTTAAATGGTTTTAAAAATAGGTTTGTCAAATAGCACTATGAAAATATTTAGTTTCAATCAATTAAAATTGTGAAAAAGTTTTTCGGGTATTAAATGCCCATAAATTTTAAATTGAAGTGAATAACACATGAGAAAGGAAAGCCTGCGCTCGAGTTGCAAACATTATTTTTTAAAGACTTTGGTTCAACGTGCGCAAAAGAAACGCCATGCGGAAAAGTATTATTTTGCGTACGGATCAGCATGCGCAAAAGTGAATTTTTTCTCACGAAATTTCAAAAAGTGATAATATAAAAATTAAATATAATAATTAAGTGCTGTACCGAATTTGTATGAATATCAACGACAGATTAATGGTAACTCATAATTTTTGTAAAAATATATTTGAAACTTGATTTTACTTTTTGAAGGTTAAGTTTAAATCATGAATTGGCTAAAAAATTTACGAAAAGACGTTTTATTTGAGGCATTAACAAGCTGTTCTTACTAGCTAGTGTCTAATTTTGTAGACATTGTCCTTGTTTCAATTTCTACCAGTGTTAAAAACATAATATAATTATATACTTTTACGTTGAAATAAATGTTACCTGGAACTATTCCATCTTTTGCTACCAAAAAGTCTATAAGACTCAGTGAACTACTATTTTCTTCATATTTTTCTATTTTCTTTAATGCTTTAGTATCATCAGCTGAGCAGCTGCCTATATGTGTATATATCGGTAAAAAATCGATTAAAAAAGTAGTTTGAACTGTATGTATTATTTTCCATTTTTTTTTCAGGTCATGTACGACATCGGTAACATTATCATTTTTTCTAAAATGTAATTGATAGAATTTTATTTATTTTTTTTTTTTTTAAAAACACAAATAAAAATGAAATTTTAAATAAAATAATGCATAACTTAAAGTTTGATTTAAAAATAAAATATTTACTTAATGTATTCGAATCCACACTGTGCTTCCCCCATTTTTTTTACATTTCCAGATCTATCAATGATTTCATGTCTTGCGATAAATATTATTTGAACGTTATAATAAATGTAATATTCATTTTCTTTTTTTTCATTAGAAAATTGATTAAATAATCTAGTAGCTAAATCTTGATTATTACTTGTTTCATTATATTGAGTTACAGTTTGTTTACTTAAATCAATAAACAACGTTAAAAAAATAAGCAAAATTACTGGAAGTACAGATGCCATAATTTTTTGTCGACCTGAAATCATATACCTACACATATTTATTTATAAAAATAGTGTCTTACACGTTTTTAGTAAATAAAAGTGTATTTTTTGCAAAAGTTAATATTACGTTGACACTGCATTGACATTAATGAATTTGGGAATAGCTTTTAGAGATATATTATTATATGTTTAATCGGTGTTGCTGGGCTAATAATTATCGAGAACGATAATTTTTTCTTTCTGGAAATACTCCACGGGTATGTGGATTGTGAAAATCGAGAGATTTTTCTACTAGATTCAGCATCTCATTTTTTAAGGTAGAGATACTGGAAGAGACCTTTATTACTTTAACACGTCTGAGGCAGATTTAAAACTTTTTCTTATCAAATCAGTTTATAAATTTTTGGTAACGTTAGACTTGATGTAATATTACTTTATTGTGCCTCATTATTTATCAAGGTATTTTTTTAGAAAAATAAAGCATTTGATGTGAAATATAAAATATCAAGTTGATAAACTTTTAGAACAGCAAACGCACGAACCTTAAACGTATGAAACAAGTCATATAAGTTAACATTTTGTTATTATTTATGTAGCAGATGATATTCGTTACAATATTTATATACAATCCTGTAAAATTTACCTGAAAAATATGCTACATATACAATTTTTCTCCGTGTCTACGACGTTATACCAAAATATATGATTCAGACTATTACTGGCATGTCGATTCTCGTAGAATAACCCAGTAATCTTCGTAGATAAAAATTTTAATTCATATAAATTACTTACACTCTAATCTTATCTTCTTAAACTAAACTAAAATTCAATAAGTTTGTAAAATTTTACATCAAGTTTTATGTGTAATTTTGTGTGGATGAAAAATTAAAATTTATATAAATGACCTGCAATTTAATTTTGTAAAAAAATCCACAGTTGTGACTTTTACATTTTAGCAAATAAAAAAAATTAGATGAAATATAAAGTCGCAAAATTACATAATTGGATTTTTTTTAAAATATTAAAAATTAAATTTCTTTTTTCTCAACTTTTTAAATTTTTTTTTGGAGAAATTTTCTACGATACGTTTTATAAAATTTGTGTAGAGGAGACCAAGGCGAGATTGTAATGTTGAGATTATTTTTGACAGGATTAATGGAATAGGATGAAACTTGGAGGGTCTTATTGTAGTCCTTACAGCGGTCTAATTTTCCTAGTATGGATTATATTGGCGACATACTCTACTTTTTAAAGCCATTTTTCAATTTTCTAACTTTTTTGCATATTCAAACTTCTCTCATTTTTTTGGTGTGCATGCGGGTTCCGCACGATAGACCAGCTTTAAGTACTACTCATTACGAGTATTTTGCGCCCCCGACAGCCTCTGTAGCTTTTTTCCTCCCTGAGATATGACCATTTTAAAAAATATATATCACCCGGGGTGAAATTGCAATTTTAACCGGGGTGAAATTGAAATAGTTTGCACGAGAATTATAGCAAATTGATATTTAACTAAAAAGTAGCGTTTGAAATTAATAATAATTTTCCAGATAAATGGCTTTTGTAATAAATAGCATGTACAATCGTATTTAAAATAGCTTGTTACTTCAATTTTCCGTAACTTAGAATTTAGACAAGCTTTTTTAATTATCTATGGCTTATTTTGTAGCTGAGTCTAAGGCCTTTAATTTAAGTAATTATGTGATACATTTTACTTTTATAAAATCGGGCATATTACAATCTCACCCCGTTTTTTGGGGCGAGATTGAAATAGCACTTTTTTTACTTATTCAAAGTTTAAAACTATGCTATTGCATTTAACTAATCGAGACAAAGTGGATTTTGTAGCTGAAGGGCTTACCTTTACGACCCTCTTTGTCCGGAATGAAAATGTTGAATATAAAAAAAGTTACAGACGACAGAAAAAAAATTGCAATTTCGCCCCGGTCTCCCCTATACTCAAACGTATAAAACTTACCTAAAAAATGAACTAGGTATGTAATTTCCCTCCCTATCAATAACGTCATACTAAAACGTATGGTTCAGAGTGTTATTGAAAAGTCATTTTGAGTTATTTAACCTAATAACCTTGGCAGATAAACAATTAAATTTTATATGAATTATTAACAATTTAATGTCATCTTCTTAATCTATGGAAATATTTGATAAAGTTTTAAGTTTATGGAATAAAATTGAAAATGGTAAAATTGTTATAGCAATTACATATGTATCTCGCTTACCAAATTACATCGCAACCAACCATATCTATTATCTATTTATTAAAAATTTTCATTTTAGCACATTTGTGTCAACATCAACGAAACCTTTTTTGTCGCTTTATTGATTATGCATAATTTTAAGGTGTTATTAATGATTAAAAATCGTTACAATTGAATTAGAATTTTTCTTTGAAAAATACGTAAAATCGGCTTATTATTACGCGGTACTCTAAAATGCAGCTGTGTCAATAATATTATCAGAAAAAAAATTGATCTAATAAAGGAATACTTTTTATATCAAATATGGAATTGAAAATAAAATTTTTAATTTTTTTTTCGCCCGGGAGATAATAACCACATTATTGACCTCAAAACAGGGACAGAAATCGCTTATTATGTCCCTTGGAAGATAAAATGTATTTACTTTATGTTTCTTGGGACAAAATATAGGGCATTAATATAACATTATTCTCCGACGAAAAAATTACTAAATTTCTTATAAATTAAAAAGTTGAAGAATTTTATGCAATAACATTGACTTTTTAATTTTCTAATTAATTTTTTGAATAATTAAAATATGAAAATTTTTGTAAAGTTTTTTATTGAAATTTTTTTTTTAAAAAGTTGCAATATAAATTGTAAAGGGTTTAACAGCCCGTCAAACAATTAAAAAAAAATTGAAATGAGTCAAACTTTCTCAAGTGGGCCACCTAAAATCGACTACTCGATTTTTATGCTTTTCTTTGCATATTTTCAAAGGTTTATATATTAAAAACAAAATC
>JAPYZE010013214.1:0-12179 GCA_030522805.1 Leptomastidea abnormis
ACACTGAAAATGTTTTTGTAATGTTATTACACTTGAGGGTGAAATAACTACGCCATCTACGGGTGTAGTAGGAACCCCCAAGACCGGTGTAGTAATCGCGCCGGACGGCGAAGTTGATGTCTGAAACGGCGTGATAGCTGCGCAGAAAAACGGGCGGGCAAACGTGCATTTATTCTCGCGTCATAACCTTACCGTTGAGCCGCGTGGTTAGATCTTCGCATTTTGCTAAGATTTTGGTCTGTCGAATGACGAATATTTAGTTTATAAATCACGCCTTTGTTAAATAATATTAGTATATGAATTTGTATCTGAATAGAGTGTCTACCTATACCTTAAAGTATAGACGTTAACTGTTAAATGTATAAATTTGTATCAAAAATAAACAGCTATTATGATACAAAACCTTATGTGACTCTTGTCTTCAAAATTTTACATGTAAGTAAATTAAATAACTAATTAACTACAAAGCACTCTGTGTAAAATTGTATGCAGTTTGTTTATTTATAATAAGCATGCAGGATTACTTTTTTCAATAAAAACTTTTCATTATAAAATTCTGTATAAACTTTTAGTTTTTAAACTTGTGAATCACTTCATTTTATTTTTCTTAAATTGGCTTTAATATTTAATTAATCATGATTTATTATTTAAAATTTTGTTCATTTATTAACTTTTGGTTTATATTTTTACAGAAAGTTTAGTAGACAAATTGTATTCTAAGCAGGTCAGTGGTAAACATAACCCTTTAGCCATACTGCTAGTAAGCTTTAGATTTTACTTTATGTAAAATAAATATAGCTGAAGTTTAATTATTTCATACTGATCAGTGATGATGTGACTACTAATTTTCTGTCTCTTGAAATAAATCTTGTCATCACCATCATTTTATTTGTAAGTAATTAATATGAATACTTAAATCACTACACAAACTTAAAGTAACATTGCATACACAATAAGCATGACTATTATAAATTTTTAGTTTTTTAAAACTTTGTCAGTTGATTGCATTTTTACTTAACAACAACTTTAATACACAAACTAAAAAAAAACGGTATATATTTAAGTTGTTTATTTTCATAAAACTTTATAGAGAGGATTCTTTTATTATAAAATGAAAGAATACCAAGTTTTGCAACTGAACGCTGTTTTATTTTTTATTACATATTTATTATGAAAGTTTCATACTTGAGTTATATTGTATATTTCACAAATCAATATTAATCATTTGTTAATATTTTGTATGTACACAAAACTATATAAAGCTAATTTTTAAAATTGACCTATAGAGTAACAATATTTGATGAGAACACTTTGTTGCAATACTAAATATGGTTATTATTCCATTAAATTGATTTTAATATTTAATTAATAATGATTCATTATTTTAATTTTTATATATTTGTTAAATTTTGTTTTTTATTTTTCTATAAAGTTTCATACACAAATTGTGAACCTGCAGTTAAGTGGTAACCATACCTTCAAGAAAGATAAATAGCTGAAGTTACAATAATTGATATTGATCGATGGAGATGTGATCTCTGATGCGTTACCCTATCTGCCTCTCAGGAGTGAATCTCTTCATCATCATTTGACTTGTAAGTAAATAATATTAATCATTAAATAACTGCAACACACTTAAAGTAAGATTGCATGCACAATTTGTGTATTGAAAATGGGAATGAATATTGTAAACTTTTAGTTTTTAAAAGTGTGACTCACTGCATTTCATTTTAAGGAGAACAGCTGATACACATAAATTTACAAACTAAAAAGGAAAATATTAGACATTTAGGTCATAGATACTTTTAAAACTTTGTTCAGAGAATCCTTTTATTATGAAATGAAAAAATATCAAGTCCCAAAATTCAGCGCTCTTTAATTTTTTAGTAGATATCTATCATGAAATTTTCAGAGTTCAGTATTATTTCATATTTAGTCTAATGCATGTCACTTCAGATGATTAACATTTTGATTTTCTTGAAACTTTAGAAAAATTGAACTTTTGGTGGCCAAAACAAATTCCTAAAGTTTCAGCACTATTAAGTGATGAAAAAAAACATTAGTTTTCACTGATAAAAGTTATGTGTTTCAAAAATTAAGATTTTCAATGTTATTCTTAAAATTTAAAACTTGAAGTGCATGTAACTAAAAAACTATCAACTTTTTGTATTGCATAATAAATACAAAAGTTTCTGGAAATAACATGTAGAATTAAATGTAATATTTGCAAAATCATTATTTGGAAGCTTCTGATTGGCTGAGAAAAAAAATATTCAAAAAATATTTTTGGCGCATCCATTTAGGTTAAATTTCTTTTTTAACAACTCATTTTTTAGTCTTCGAAGAGACCTTTTGATGCCCATCATATACCAAAAATACTCAGTATAACAAGTTTTATGAAATGAAAAAATTTCAAGTCCCAAAATTGAGCGCTCTTTAATTTTTTAGTTGATATCTATCATGAAAGTTTCAGAGTTCAGTATTATTTTATATTCAGTCTATTGCATGTCAGTTCAGATGATTAAAATTTTGATTTGCTTGAAACTTTAGGAAAATTGAACTTTTGGTGGCCAAAACAAATTCCTAAAGTTTCAGCACTATTAAGTGATGAAAAAAAACATTAGTTTTCACTGATAAAAGTTGTGTTTAAAAAATTAAGATTTCAATTTTATTCTTAAAATTTAAAACTTAAAGTGCATGTAACTCAAAAACTATCAACTTTTTGTATTGCATATTAAATACAAAAGTTTCTGGAAATAACATGTAGAATTAAATGTAATATTTGCAAATCATTATTTGGAAGCTTCTGATTAGCTGAGAAAAAAAATATTCAAAAAAGATTTTAGGCGCATCCACTCAAGTTAAATTTCTTTTTTAACAACTCATTTTTTAGTTCTCAAAGAGACCTTGTTGATGCCCATCGTATGCCAAAAAGACCTAGCATAACAAGTTTTACCAAAATTCATGAACCGAATACCTGACTGTCTCCTTGTCAGTGCTCTTTTATTTGTTAGTACATATATCTGTTATGTAAATTAAATAATTCTGTATTGTTTTATGTTACATTACCATCATGAATTATTATAAATTATGTTTTTTATATTCACATAACCATAAAGAGCTATACTTTCAAAACTGACACTAGGCATTAATATTTGATTGAAAATTAGTTTATAATTCAAAATATTTTTTTTTTTATTAAAATTGATGGGTTGGATAAACCTTTTAATGATTATTTTTTATTGAAACATACAGTTATAAACAATGTTTATATTATCTGAAAGGTAACCATACGTAAATAAGCTTTTCAATTCATCCGAAATCATTCATCAAATTCTTTTCCTTAATTTTATGACACTGGCTAGATCGTAAGCCTATTTTAACAATAATAAGTTGAAAATTTTCAAAATGGTAAAAGTTTAAATTTTAAGTCTCATTTTTTTATTTTCAAAGAAATTTTAAAAAAAGAGAAACAATAAATAAGATTTGTAAATAGGCTTAGGATCCAATAAATTTAATTTCTTTTAAAACTGAAAAAAAAATGTTTTATCCGTTGCGTGGTTTTTGAAATATCATGGAGACTGATGTAAAAAACATGGTTTTTCAGAAAACGCATTTAAAATTACAAGATTACATGCATTTATATAAGGCATTGTTCGTTAATTATGCTATAACTTTTTTATTTAATCTTTTTTACAATTGCCTAAAAAAACCCAATAAAATAAAAAAATTGATTTTTTAATTCCGCTTCATGATAACCTCCCCTTAAATCAATAAAATTTGATAAGAAAACTTGTTTGTGATGCAGAATATTATTTTTTTGTATTAAATTTTTCTAATATTCAATCAAACACATGCTACATTATTTTGGATTTCATTTAACTATTAAATTGTTTGTAAAAGACTTGGCCAAAGCTAACGAATTTGATAAAATAAAATATTCTGCATCATAAACATGTTTTCTTATTAAATTATATTGATATAAGTCAAGTTTGAAAAAATAGCTTTATTGGGTTATGCGTATACAGAAAAAGTCAAATAATTCATAATATAATAGTCATATATATATATATATATATATATATATACACACACAAAACAATTCTGATTTCTGAAACCTTTACTGTAAATGTCTTTGAAAACAAAACTTTTATGATAGATACCTCAAAAACAAAAAAGCATTGGATCTCAGGACTTTTGAATCTTTGATTGTACGCCAAATGGAACCAGTATACCGAATTTCATCAAAATTTATAACCCGAATAACTGATAGACTCCAAGAAACTGGATAACTAAGAGCCCTGGGCGTAAATTGTTTAAATAAAAAGCCTATACCCGAGAAACTCAATAACTAAGTAGACTGGGCGTAAATTGTTTGAATAAAAAGATAAAAAGCCAATACCCAAGAAACGATAACTAAAAGGCCTAGGCGTAAATTGTTTAAACTAAAAGCCTATACCCAGGAAACTCGATAACTAAGAGGCCTGAGCGTAAATTGTTTAAATAAAAAGCTTTTATTTAAACAATTAATTTTCCCCAAGGACTCAATAACTAAACAGCTTGAACGTAAATTGTTAAAATAAAAAGCTTATAACCAAGAAACGCTATAACTAAACAGTGTGTCTAAACGAAGCGAACAACTGAAGCCTGCGCGGTAGAGCGATGCGCTGATTGGCCTTAGCAGACTAGCACTCGATAACCAGCTAGGCCGCGCATACATTATTATAAATAAATAAATTAAAACATAAGCGCTCGATAACCAAGTAGGCAGGGGGCATATTGTTAATAACATATAAACTAAAACACAAGAAGTCGATAACCAGAAAGGCGGAGGGCATATTGTTAATAACACATAAACTAAAAGACAAGAAGTCGATAACCAGAAAGGCGGGGGGCATATTGTTAATAACATATAAACTAAAACACAAGAAGTCGATAACCAGAAAGGCGGGGGGCATATTGTTAATAACATATAAACTAAAACACAAGAAGTCGATAACCAGAGAGGCGGGGGGCATATTGTTAATAACTAATGTACTAAAACATAAGCACTCGATAACCAGCTAAGCCGCGCATACATTATTATAAATAAATAAATTAAAACATAAGGGGCATATTGTTAATAACTAATGTACTAAAACATAAGCTTTCGATAACCAGCTAGCCCCTGCATACATTATTATAAATAAATTAATTAAAACATAAGCGCTCGATACCCAGCGAGGCCGCGCATACATTATTATAAATAAATAAATTAAAACATAAGCAGCCGATAACCATGGTAGGCGGGGGGCATATTGTTATAAATAAAAATATATAATAAATATTATTATATTACTAATTAAAGACGCGTTTTTTTTTTTTTTTTTATTTAAAAGGAATGAGGAGAGGAAAATCTTTAAAAGTCAGAGTGTCGGATTTACTGCGGGTAGTACCTACCGACTAAAAACCACTCCTCACGGGAAACGAACAAAAAATGGTATGGTTAATACATTAAGAAATCATTCCGAAAAAGGGAAAAAACGCATTTTGAATGAGTAATATAATAATAATTATATATTTTATTTATAACAATAGGCCCGCCTACCATGGTTATCGGCTGCTTGTGTTTTTATCTATTTATTTATAATAATGAATGCGCGGCCTAGCTGGTTATCGAGTGCTTATGTTTTAGTACATTAGTTATAAACAATATGCCCCCCGCCTCTCTGGTTATCGACTTCTTGTGTTTTAGTTTATATGTTATTAGCAATATGCCCCCTGCCTGCTTGGTTATTAAGCGCTTGGGTGTTAGTTTATTTGTTATTAACAATATGCCCCCCGCCTGTTAGGTTATTAAGCGCTTGGATTTTTAATTTATATGTTATTAACAATATGTTTCCGCCTGCTTGGTTATTGAGCGCTTGGGATTTTAATTTATTTGTTATTAACAATATGCCCCCCGCCTACTTGGTTATCGATTGCTTGGGGTGTAGGATTTTTATTTATAACAATGTATGCCCTGCCTTCTCTGGTTATCGTCTTCATGTGTTTTAATTTATTTGTTATTAACAATATGCTTGTTGTCTACTTGGTTATCGATTGCTTGGGGTGTAGGTTTTTTTTTCATAACAATGTATGCCCAGCCTCCCCTGGTTATTATCGCCTGCTTGTGTTTAAATTTATTTGTTATTAACAATATGCCCCCCGCCTGCTTGGTTATCAACTTCTTTGGTGGTAGTTTTTTTGTTATTTACAATTTGCGCCCCACCTGCTTGGTTATTAATTTATCTGGTGTTAGTTCATTTCTTATTAACAATATTCATCTTGCCTGCTTGGTTATCAAGCGCTATCTTCGTTGTTTGGTTCTCCATCGCTTTGGTCAAAAATGAAATTGCAAACATACACGCAGAAATTATTTAAAAACACGTTTTTTGGATTCAGGAACCTTCGAAACATAAAAAAACTAAACTTACCTAATCGAAAAATTTTACCGTTAAAAAGTTTTTTTTTTTAAAATTCAATAATATAATTACATTATAAGTTGAAGGATATGATCTACATTGACTTAAACGTCTAATAAATTCCTACACCTGATTGTAAATTATTCGTCGTAAATTTATGTTAGTAAAAATATTTTGCTGGGTTAACAATTTACGTAACCTGTAAATTAAATATTTCAAAAAATTCGTGAATTTACGCCAAATAATGCATAATCGAAAATTGCCTATGAATGTGGGGTTGGGTTTCAACTAAAACATGCCCTTCAAATAGTTCACTTCAGTGTTTATCTGTTTATCTCATTTTTATTACATTCAAAAATCAAAATATTTCCTCACGTCATTTCATATAACACATTTACATTACGGTGGAGGGTGACACTTTCAGGGTTATTTTAAAATAACGAATAATGAATATTGACTTCGTCGATATTATTGAACAAGGAAGTTTTGAGGAGATAAATGGAACTTTGTGTATTACGGGTCCACCACTTGATCACCAACAAAATGAAAGTAATAATAGTTTAAATAGACAGTCAGCTCCAAGTCAGTCTCCCATGGATATTGATGTTTCTTTAGAAAAACAAATTGATAATTTAAATCAAATTATAAATAATACTAACGATGAAATTGATAGTGTTAATGGTGATGGTGGTGATGGTTATGGTGATATCGATAGTGATGATGAAGATGATGATGAGAATGTCAATAGTAAAAATAAAAAGCATGTAAAAATTGCAAAACATAACGTGCCAGGTTTTGATTATAATTATTTTTCTTAAGTCAATTTAAAATTAATTATTACAAATTTATATTTTATCACTTTTACATTAAAAATTGTTTACAATTATTTTTATAAGAAAGAGCTAATATTAAGGGGGCTTGGTGGTCTGGTGCCGTAACTAGTAAGAAGCACCTTGGGGGTTATTAAATTTAAAATGTTTATTGCCGTTAATTTTGATTATCAGTACATTTATTATTAAGAATTCAAAGTAATGGGTAAAAAACCTTAAAATTACGTAAAAAAGAATAAAATTAGAAAGATAAATTATTATTCTCGGAACCTTTAGTATAAGCGTAACGTCTCGGTTTGCTGTAGTTTTGTAAAAAAAATTTATGCTGTACGTTTTCTTAAGAATTTTTATCGTCAACGTATACTTTTCTTAATATAAATAAATTAGTCATACCTTTAATACAAGAGACATTTTTTTTTTAAATTATTTATTTGGTCTTACAGTATGAATAACGTTTTATGTTAAAGTGGTCATTCTTTTAACGCAATTATTTCAAAAAGTTAGTCGTTAACATCAGTGTTTTTTTATTGCGACTTATTGTACGTTATTATATTTAAATAATAGGTGAATTTTGGACCAATAAATCATTTAATTTTCAAACTACCAAGCCACCTGAAAAGTCAAAAAGTCTTGATACATGTAAGATTAATTATACAGATATTGGTGAATTTCATATATTAGGTGGCTCGAGCAATTTAATAAATAAAATATCTAAAGTAAAAAGAATTTTTTGAAATTCTAAAAACCTTTTTTTGATTGGTAAAATGATAAATTGTGGCATACTATCTAATAATTTATATAATAAAAATTAAAAATCGTCAATTATAACGTTATGATCTACTAATAAACCTCAGGTGAGATCTCATCTACAATTTTTTTCCTCTAGAAACAGCTTACAATCAATTAAGTTTTAACATTTTTTAATTTTTAGAACATTCAAAATTAGAAAAATATTAAAAAATTGTTCCTTACTTAGTTATAAAAAAATTTTTATATGAGATCTCTCCTGAGATATCAACCAATGTTTCAGATCTCATTTGAGGTTCATTAATAGAATATCTTATCAGAAAACTATGAATTGTTATTTCCTTTACTTTTTAAAAAATTAAAATTGTTATTTTTCGTAAAAAAGCTTACGATTGTAGATTCACAGTTGAAGAATATGATCGCATAAAAAATATGTTACGAAATTAAATAAATCATCGAGTTACAACCTTAAAATGGCTTTATTGTACCCTCTTAAGGTTCATCTGCCCTGTTATGTAAATAGAATAAAATTATTTTTATCAACTTTTATTCATCTAGCCATTATGATTTCACAATAAATATACTAAATACGGTTTTACGGCTTTTTACAAATAATTGTAAGTTGACGTGTAAGACGCTAATAATGGGCTCTGTCTTTGATACGGCACCAAACGCTCAAGCCACCTTCTTTTTTTTCATTGTATCTCAATATTTATGAATTGTCAATGCTTAAAGCGATAAAAATAAATTAAAAATATTGTATTTTAAATAATTTAATTTAAAATGTTTGATAGTTATAATAATGTATGTACCATTTTATTATTTTCTTATTATTTTTTATAGATGATTTTGAATTTGTGAAAAACTCATTATACTATAAATTAGTTGATGATTTGGAAGGAAAAATTATCCTTGGTACATATAAAAATGAAAAATTACTATATGTCAGACGCCTTAAGATTTTCATTATTAAAACATACATTGTCGAAGATCCTATAAAATATAAGTTTTACGAACATTCAATTTCGCATGTTTCTTTATTTACATGAAGCACTTTAAATTGAACAAATTAAATCTTGGACTTTTAATTTTGTCAGTATTAAATTTAATAATAATAATTAAAAAAAATGTTGTTTATCGTGTGTAATACATTATTTTAGAATCACCGCAGCAAGATTTAGTGAAATAACAAACCTTTTGAAGGAAGTTTTTCCTACTATTGACTCAACCAAATGGTTTAAGCCACGTTCTTATAATACAGTTGGAGATGAAGTTTCATCTTCCGGTTACCTTGTGTATTACTATAAATCTTTTAGGATTGATTTAAGAAAAGCTGGAATCCTGCCATCAATTGTCCGTTTATCTTCCACATCATTGGAAACAAACAATTTTGCAGGTGTGTATAAAAATTATTTTGTAACTAACTACATTACTTTTAAGGAGATAGGCAAGTCGGTAACCCTTCCTACCGGCATATTCACATTTAAAATATTTTTTTAATAAACACGTAAAATTTATCAAAACCAAAAGATCATATGCACTTCCTTAGAACATAATCTGTCATATAAAAAACTTAAAAGTAATAAAATTGTCGGCACCATAAAAAATCCTTGCTCCGACATGGTTTCTTCACTTATTATGTTGTTTTCAACATATTATGTACTTAAAAAATTTTGAGCTTTACCGGTTGATTACTTTTCGAAAAATCGATTGTTTTGTATTTACTGTTTTGAACGTACGACATAAACTACGAAATAAGAAAATTTTCATCTTTGCTATTGTTATTAAATAAATTAAATAAAAATATAGAATTTTTTACTAAAATTCTATATTTACTAAAATTAACAAAAAATTGATCTTCAATTTTCAATAGAAATGTATAAATTCGTTTGTATTTTTAATTTTAATGAAAATATTTAGTTTGTAAAAACTTTTTGTGAGTATGTGTTTATATTATTTTCAGAAACGAATGTTGATATTCAATGCTTGAAAAATGCTGAAAAATACTTGTCAACACCCAGCAATGCGATATACGATACTTGGAATGGCTCGTTTAATGAGCGGTCGAAAATGCTAATGACAAATACAAATAGAAAGATCATTTTTAGAACTAATTCGTATTTAAATACGTTCATTTGTCTAAAACCACCTCATGGTATCACATTGGTAAGTTCAAAAAAATCGTTGATACTGATTTTTGTCAGAAATACTGTTATATTGTCGAGACTCGGGTAAAATAGACTTGTTAAGAAGAACAAATGAAAATAAATTTAAAAATAAATTATCAATTGAATTTTAAAGGTGATTGGAACTGAAGGCTAAATTGAATATATATATACCAATAATTTATTTAAATATTATTAAAAAATAATGAATAATTAAGAATAAATCGTGCAATCTGAGGGTCTTAAAAAATTGCCGGGCAAAAACGATATAGTACGGAAGACACTTTTAGTTGTAACCATAGCTGAAAAAATAATTGGTTGATGTTATGCACAATGTACGGTGGGCAAAAGCTTATGATTTACATTAATTTCATTACATTTACTACGTACATGAAAGCTACTCATACTTCTCACAGAAAATTTATTTGAGTGTTTCTACAAATAAAATTTTAGCCCGTTTTATTCTCCACTTCAATGGATAACCCGGTTCATTTAAACTAGTAAACAATGAGCCCGTCAATACGAATATAATTTTTAATTTTAGCAATAACGTTTGTGAGACACCAATATTTTAAACTATCCATTTAATTTATTACAAAACAATGATGTAAAACGTTAGCATTATTAATTATTATCAGTTTGTACCTTACTCGTTTTGCCTTGACCGTATGTTTTGGAACATTAATGGTCATTTTTTCAATTCAACAAATGTTATTACGATTAAGCAATGTAATATAAACTAGTATGATGAATAAATGATACCTATTCTGTTTTAAAATTTTTAAATATACAGATCAAGAACATGTTTAAATGCGAATGATAGTGACATTGTCTAATATGGCTGAGAAACAATCTTTTACACGTCTAATTAGAAAATGTTACGTATAATTTAAAAACAAAATATAGCACACGTCTGTTCCAAAAACTATACATCTATCTTGTCCAAATCTTCCTTATTTTAAATAAATATTTAATTTTTACTTTATTATACCATTTTTTTAAACGGGAAATATCATTTTTATGTCAAAAATTGTATAAAAGAAAATTTTTCTATATTCATTATAACAGCAATTTTGATAAATTTGTCAGTATTTAAAACTAGAAAATAGACTACTATTAAACTTTTTAAAATTATTTATTTGCAGCTTAGTTTTGACTGCTCTACAATTATTCAAAATTTACACGATAATAAAGTGATAAATGCTGAAGTTAAGGACAATTTTTATGGATGTCTTTTAAAAAAGTGGAATACTTTATCAATTGCTATTGTTGCTGTTGCATCAAACAGTACATCTGTTGAAATAAAAGCTCTAAAAAAATCGATAAAATTAAATAAAGGTGACAAATGTTGTATACAATAAAAAATTAAATAAAATTTATAATGTATTAATATAATTTATAAAATTTTATAGTATCAGATGATATAGCTGCCCTTTTGTACTTACCACTGCTATTAACGAAGCCTATGGATGTAAAAGTCAACGAAAAAAAAATTCAACTGACAAAGAAAGACGTGTCATTACACTTCATTACTTTTATAGACGTGAGTAATACTTTACAAGAAAATTAATTGTATATTTCTATAGATGGTTTTTTGCCTTATTTTTCATACCTTATTTTTATATACTTAAATAATTTTATAATTTTGATTGTAAAAAATTCAATTAAAAAATAAAAAAAAAGTTATTACTGATTTGCAGATGATTGTTTTTAAAAAAATAATTATTCTTTAAAAAGATAAAATTCTTAAATTTAATTTTCTTTTAAAAAAATTGTTTTTGATTTATGTCAACTATTTGTGGTTTAAAAAATAAGATAATAAGATAGATATTATACAAATAATAAAAATGATAATAATTATTCTAAAACTTATTGTTTTGTAGAAAGGAGCCGCGTTGGAAGCAACGAAACTCGCTACAAAAGAAAAGATAAATTGTTTCGAGCAAAAGTTACACCCGTACGTGATTTTCTGTGGTACTTATAACAATATTGAA
>JAPYZE010013375.1:0-11925 GCA_030522805.1 Leptomastidea abnormis
TCTCTCTCTCTCTCTCTCTCTCTCTCTCTCTCTCTCTCTTTCTACCTTATACCCTTCTCCTCTTGGTACACCTGTGCCATACCGCGAGAGAATAAAGCAATCGCAAACATAAGGGGGGGGGGGATGAGTGAATCTAGTGTTAGGTATAGTACAAGGAGCCGCAAGATTTGCATGACAGAAGAGAAAATGGAAAGGGGTAGTAAGGGGGGGAGGCTGAGGGGGGAGAGATATAGAGAAGCATCAGGAGAGCTCAGGCTTTCGTTTTAGCAAACCAACCAGCCTGTATAATTTCCCTAAGGCCGATCCACCGCGATTTGCGGTTGTGTTGCCCAAACATGACGTTAATGCGACATCGCTCTCGTCTCATTCTATTTTACTCCCTCTCTCTCTCTCTTTCTCTCTTTCTCTTTTTTTTAGATCGGTGTGTTACTAGACTTGATAGGCTTGGTTTAAAGAAACTAGTTTTTTGTGGGGACACTGGACGGTATGTATGTGTTTGTAGGCAGGGCTTGTTGGCTTTCTTTACCTTCATTCATCTGCGGTTGATCATGATGGTTGTGCTTGTGGGGGGGGGGGGGGGGGGGGGGCAAACTCTCTTGTTATATACTAGGGATTAGAGATGTTACGCGAATGTTGTGTACCTACTAGGACTGATGTATGAATGTATGTGTACACTCGGTGAACTGGCCGTGTGAACTGTTACAGTATTGTGAGTAAAGAATTTTTAAGGGTGAGGGGGGTATATGCGTCAAATGTTGGCTTGTCATTTTTAGTTGTACATATACTAGATGGTTTAGGTGCTTGTTTTTTTTTTTATGATGTGCTAACAATAGTATTAAAGTTACACTGTGTTATTAAATTGTGATGAAATAAAAATTTATGTGTGACCACCAGTTATATTATGATATTTTGTATACATATCGTTTTATCTTATCGGATAAATATATTTGCACAAAAATGAAAATTCTACAATATATTCAAAAACCGTATCGTGAATTTCCAAAATATCACCTGAAAATAACCAAATTACACCGTAGTCATATCTAACCATATCGAAAAATCCGATGATATTACGTTTACGAATATTCCCGTATTTCCATCTATAGGTACATATACTTACATATTTCCACGTATCGAACTGAATCCTCGAGTTTTACGAAAATTCAAGATAACCGTATATATGTAAGCCAGTAGCACAGTAGGTGCTGTGTAGCCAAAGAAACGACACCTGGGACGGTCGGAACACAGTAGGAAATCGATACCCACGATATCGCGTGTTCCAGCTCTCCTTTGCAAGCTCTCTCTTTCTTTTTTCCTACATACATAGTGGTACAGCGCTGATTTCTTTTTTTTTTTTTCTTTTTTTGTAGGTCGCTCACTGCTGAATATTGAAAGACCAAGGGCCGAGAGATAGAGGCTCTCGGGCTGGTCTTATTTGCCGAGCAAACAGGGGGCTTATGAAATTATAAAGGACGAGTAAGAGAAGGGAAGGGAGGAGGAACCGTATATTCCTTGTCACGTGTGAAATTTGAATTTCAAATCATCGAAGGGTATCCGATTTGACTGCATTTAGTCTCTCTCTTTCTCTCAGCTCTCTGCTCTCCCAGTATTTAGCATATACACGAGAGTGTGCACTCTTTGACGATGAAACTAGTATGGTCGAGTAATAAAATATAACCGCAGAGTGAATAGAAATAAAAAATAATATGATATTTAATCCTCAACATATATACCATAGCTGTAATTAAGGTTTCGCTTGAATTGAAATATCCAACTATTCAAGTTTCACTTTACCGAAGCATAAAACCACTCATCAACCCATAACTAATGTGATTATACCCCCCAAATATCGACGCAGTACGTAAAGGACAATTATATCCTTGTTACTTTTCCTTAAAATTAATCAATCTTCGTCTCGTCAAAGAACCTTCCTGATCCGTTCCTTTGCTTTTCCGACTCCCAACTCTTCCATCCGAACTATATCTATAATATATCTATATATCTAGATTCCATCGAGGCTTACCGGACCACTAGCTAGCACAGGGGCAGCCGGGGTTGGTCCAGTAGCTGCTAGAACAGCAGCAGCAGCTAGCAGCTAGCAGCTACCCTTTGTCCCGTAATTATACCGTAGGACGTTGGCCCAATTACCGAAATCCTCCCGGCGGATTCGAACTACTGCTACATATATATATATACACACACACACACACACAGAGACGCGGAAGTTTGTTAGCCACTACCTTTTCCCTGCTACGCCTCGGGGCTTTTCCTATACCCCCCCCCCCTCCTATCTCACTCTCTTTCCTTTGAGCTCGTGTTTCACCATGTTTCAACTCGCGCATTCTCTACTGCTGCTGCTACCACATGCGCTTGTGTGTCCTAGTGGTGGTGTGCGACAATTATAATTATTTTATTTGTTTGGAATAGTGACGAGAGAGAACTAGCTCTCGGGTAGCTTCGGCTTTACTGAATGCTAGTTTACTGTGATTTTGGTTAGCCTACACTACTGTGTCATTTGCTTTTCTACACTGATTTTCCAGGCTTTGGGTGGACAGATGTTCAGCGACTGGATTATGTACAGTTAAAATTATGTTTGTTTAGTTGTTTTATGCAGATAAGATTATTTTTAATATTTTTTTTATTATTATTAATAAAAAATAGATTATATTTTTTAAAAAATTCATTAAAAGACAATTTATAGAAATAAGTTAAAAAAAAATAAATTAAAAATAAAAAAAAGTAATTTTCAAACCGCAAAAATAGTCAAGCCAAGCATCATCAGCGGGTCACAGGGTATAGAGAAATAGAGTACAACAAAGGCATAGTCGCGGCCGCAACAGTTTGTCGTGCAGTAAGCCATGCAAAGAGCCCGCCCGGAGAGTACAGTGAACAGAAAGGGTATGAGAGAGAGAAAGAGAGATATATATATACTTCGCGCTATCTACCTCGAGGCCATCGTGGCAGGCTTGTTCGCGTTGTTCGTGAAGGTGGACGCGGGCGTCCGATGATTAATTCGCCGGCGTGTGCCAGGGACGCGGGCACTACTACTACTACTACTATCTACTATCTACTACTCCCTTTTAACGAGGGACTAAACGCGCGTAAGCTCGGGAACTTCCGGTTTCCCCACTACTGCTACTGCCTGCAGGCTGTCGCGGTTAACATTCGCGCCTGGCAGCGCGGAAGCTGCCCTCGTCAGCTTATACCCACCACCACCACCATCAACTCGCACCCCATCCATCCCTTTCTCTTCCTTCTCTGCACTATACACTCCGTGCACGGACATTGTTCTCTAGGCTTGTTTATGGCGTATCGGATGCACACATATACACATACTAGGAAAGTTTCACCTTGGTAAGTGATAGGATATAGTGCTACTGGCCCGTATATATGTATACCTCCGTTAAAGATATATTTTGTTAGTGTGAACGAATTTTTTTTGTGTGGAAAACATATATATATAGCGTGTGTGTATGTGTCGAGTTTCGAAAGTCCACAGCGTCGTTGCAAGCTCCAAGAGAGAGAGAGAGAGAGAGAGAGAGAGAGAGAGAGAGCTTGAGGATTAAAGTATTAGGAAATTTTTTCCCTCGATTAAAATATCGGAAGAGCCTGCAGCTCGCGTACACAACCCGTGTGGCTCTCTGTAAGCTTGGTAGGATTACCTATTCAGGGGTTGTGAAACTTTTTTAATGTTTTCTTCTTTTTTTTTCGTTATCTCGTCTCCTTTTTTTTTTTTTTGCCGACTTTATACCAACCCCGTGGATGAATATCAAATTTTAATGAGAAAAATGCAGTGTTGCGTTGAAGATATGAGAGTGCATTTTTACTGTCTTTCGAAGAAGTATAACGATGTAATCTTTACAGTTTTATTGAAAATTTTAATATTACATTATTTAAAAGCTAATCTATGCAAAAATCAGTCGTTAAAAGTGATATTACCCCTTAAACAAATAAAACAGGTTATATTACATAGTCTTTAAAGTCACCTCGTGCAATAATAATAATAATAATAAAAGCACATAGAATTTTAAACTATTGATATAATTAACAGCCTATAGCCACCTATAAGTTCAGGAGGTATCAATTATATCGATCTCGTAAGCAATTTGTCAAATCAATGATTAATATACACTTACAAAATCGCGATATTTTGAAAAATCACTAAAACGATCGTATGATATAATTTGCTCACATAGATCGGTTCCAAAATTATTCTCTAAATTAAAATTAAGATCTAAAGGAACATACGGAGTGAAATGATGAAAGGAAGTTATGTTATCATGATTGCAGTGCCAAGTTTAGCTTAGAGTCCAAACATCGCAGATGCTCTAATCAGTTTAGCTATGCAGTGATCCAGGGGTAGGTATAGCATCCTATACGTATTATATTCCAACCGCAGTTCATAGTTTGCACAATTCCAATACAAGCAGACTTGGTACATACATAATATACCCACCATAGTGTACAAGTGCTTATTGCATCGCAGTAATAATCCGTCTTTATTAAAATAACTGCCATATATACATATGCTGGTTATATGGGACACTTGATTTGAGAGCAAAGTTTTACTATATTCCCTTCGTCTTATTTTTAAAGCACAATCTCGTCAAGTTGCTTAGTATAACTGTATACACTCGAAATGAATGCAAAAATTAACGCAAAGAGAGAGAAAAAGAGGAGTCCACTCTTGAAAGTTTGAAGTTTCTAGTATGTATATATTCTACGGGTGAGTATCCGAGTGGCCTCTCTACTTTCCAAGCGCGGCCAAGCGCATGGATAAAAGAATCCTTCTCTAAATAAAACTTGGTAGCTTATCTCTCTCAAGCCAAAGAGAAAGAGAGAGAGAGAGAGAGAGAGAGAGAGAGTGAGACGAAGATTCCAAGAGTATATAAAAGACGCACGCAGTAAAAAGCACGCGGATCCAAGGACTAATGCGCGTTTCGGTCTCTCTCGCTCACCAAGAAGAAGAGCAGAGCCTCGTATAATCCAACTGCAGCAGCATCGCGAAGAGTAGTCCATATACTCCGTATTATATATATATATATAGTTGGATCTCGCTCTTCTCTCTTCCGGTTCGTCGAACGGAAATGACGCGAGCTAGTTTTGTCCCCCTTCTGGTTTATATAACTTTTGAAAGAGAGAGAGAGAGAGAAAGTCGCAGCAGCAGCCGCGAGTGTTATAAAGGAAAGTTGAATGGATGACCCACCGCTCCTGAGTTTTATACCCGCGAAAGAGCTATACCCCCTCTTCTATAGCTATGCGCATCTTCTTGCTGAGAGAAACGACGGGGGTATGTTTTAATGCTTTTGCGTGAAGTTTAGATCGTCGCGAGGTTTATGCTGCGGAGCGATGAATTTAATTAGCCGCGGGTTTGTGGAAAATGTGAGGAAGTATAATTCTTGTATGCTATACCGGTTATTCTTGTCGATTTATCTGGGACTGAGAAATTTGGGATTTGGATTATACGATTGAAGTACGTTTCTTTGTGGCTTTTGAAATAATCTTTTAAAAATAGATTATTTCAATTCTAAATTGTTTTTAAAATAATTTTAGTAACTTTTTATTTTTACATTTAAATAAATATGTATTCAAATATGTTGATTATAATTTAATCAAAAAATTTTATTTTCTGTTACAGGTAAAAGTCTTACTATTCTTTCTTAAAATTCGAAGGAAAAAATTTCCAGCAATGAAAAAGCAATAAGAGAATTAAGGTAAAGTGAAAATATTTCTCAATTTACTATTTTAAAATTTAAAAATGTTTTTTCCAGACTTAACTTGGAAAAGCGAGACCCACTTATCGTAAAAAAAAAAAAATATATATAAACGAGTAGGCTCAAAATCCCAGCAGAATGTATAATTAATAAATGCCCCTCTACTTTTCTTCCAATAATAACCCCTAAAACACCAAACGAAATATATTGGAACGTGAGGTTCGAAAGGCCACAGCGATAAAGGGAATCTCAAAAGGTGCGGTCCTATCGAAACCCCTCTAGTCTCCCCTCCTTCTCTATATAGTCCCATTCCTTAGCGTCATTGAATATTCAACGCGGTTACGCGCACGTGCCATGCGGAAATAGAAAATAAAAAAAGAAAAAGAAGATAGGGTCGCTAGTATAGGTAAAGGACAAAATAAAATAAAGCGTGGAAAATCTGCATTCGGCCTCTTTTACCCCGAAAAATGCAAATGACCGGCTGGTTTAGCCAACTGCACTAGCAGTACCAGCAGCAAAAGACAATTGCTGCACCGGACGCGAGTACGCGATTCGAAATTCGAATTGGGAATGAGATGCGACCTAAGTCAACTTCGTCATTTTGAACGTGTATGCGCAGGGGCATAGAGAGAGAAATCGAGGCTTATGAATCAACGACTATGTTGGAATCTATATATATATCGTGTGATTCTAAGCAAATTTGGGGATTATTTCCGTGATGATTAAGGTGAGAGCTGAGTTAGCTATATACCTAACTGTTAGCATGAGTGATTTTAATCATGTATGCAATGTTTAGTAGGATATATCTTGTTACGATGTTTTATATTATTTGTTCAAAGAACGAATGTTTAACGATGCTTACTTTTTCATTGAATATGTATATGAATTTTTTAATCCACATAAAATAATTAAATTAATTTACCTCGATTAAAATGTAATTCGTCTATTAAAAATTTTATACTGTCTAATTAATTTTTACAAAGTTTAAAGGATTTTAAAAAAAGCTCTTAATACTAATGACGAGTTAAAATTAAAAAAAAAAAAAATTGATTCATTATCATCGCGTACAAAGGAAAGTAAAGAGAGAGATAGAAAGAGCGTGTAGTAGAAGTCTTGTAATTTTTACAATTATTCAGCCCTTGCGGCTAAAAAGCAAACTGCTTGATCTCACAGTCTCTTTTTACCTTTCCACTTTGTCATTATATTCTCTCTTTTCATAATTTCATCTTTTACCTACTATAACCAAGATCAAGTCAAATTTGTAATTCCCTTTTAATCTCTTTCTTTTAGTAACGCTAGGTATTTTTTTTTTGTTCTTGTACCCTCTTCACTCATCTGTAATTTCATTAATTCCCTAACAATTACAAGAATAATTAAATAATTATATAATAAAATATCAAAAAAAATTCATTTCAATTCTTTTATCTAAACGCGAGTAAAATAATTTTAAAAGTCAAAATTCAATTAACATATCACACGCACTACCATCCATTTCAACCTATCATCCAAAAAATCTCAGCACATCCCAAACAGCTGAAGAACATTCACTCACACTAACCCCACTCAAGTTAAGACAATCACCCTCGAAACCATCTCTCCATCAAGTAAAATCTCCAAGCCCCATATACAAGTCAAGTCTCACAGCCGTGAAAATTCGTCCAACAGCAGTAGCAGCAGCAGAGCAACACGCTATAAAGACATTCAATTTTCCAAGCCAGCATAGTCAGGGGACATCAGCCACCACCACCACCACCATCACCAGCAACCAGCAATGCAGAAGGGAATTCCATATCCTAGTAGTCTCTTTCTCTCCACGTCCTTTCGCCCTATTTCTCTTCAGCACTGGCACTACGTATACGTTCGTTCNCGTTCGTTCCCTCATCCGCGCGCAAACGACGAATTGCCGCGCGCGCGCGAGCAATTATGAATTCCCTCTTTCACCCAAGCTTTCTCTCTCTTCTCCACACACTATATAGCTGTAGTAGGCGACCTATACTTCACATATATATCTCTCCCTCGGGCAGCAGCAGCAGCAGTAGCAGCTCAAGAGTGAATGTGAGAGTAAGAGAAAGAGAAGGATGATGACACACGCAGTTCGAGGACGACCCTTTTCTCGCTATCTAGTTAACTCGCTCTGTCTCCCTCTCTCTCTCTCCTCGACCTCTACACCCATACTCACATATACACATACATACTCTGGTCTAGTAGCCGACCGGCTAATTAGCATGAGGAATTTGCATTCCGGGCGGAAGCCATCTCGCCCGACAAATTGGCTGCGCCACTCGTTTCCCTCGTACCATCCTATACTATTACTACTACTACTCCTCCTGACTCCTGCTACTGCTGCTGCTATCTCCTCCTGGTTCTCTTCTCTACCTCTCTCATACTTTGGCATAACTGCTCTCTGTGCTAGGTCGAGATGACGTATGCCCACCTCGTTTCTCTCCTATAGTCCTATATATATCTTTACTCTGGCGATCGATGTTTGATCGTCTTTGGACTGAAATTATACTGGACTAAGATTGAAGGTTTGGATGAGGATTATCATGACTTGGATGGAAAAGTGATTTTTATCAGCAAACGTTGAATTAGAGACTTGTGTTAAAGATCAAGTGAGTTTGCTCTTGATTATATACTATGCCAAATGCTTGGAATATCGCAAGATCCTTTGAAATAACCATAATGCTAATAGAGTACCTTCACATTGCTCGAAGGACTATATGAGGTACAACTTGAGACTTGCTTGAAATATTGCATTAGGATAATCCTGTTTTCCTCTTGCAGCTACTATGAAATTATGTAAGTTTAGTTAGCATACCGGGTTGGTTAGCCACACTTGCAGCTCTGTATACACTATATATTTCGCGTTTATTCCTTCATTCAAAATTGCGCCTCAACTATTTCACCAAATTATTTTTCATAAAAAAATTCATCTTCTGTTACTATCATACGACAATAACTTCATGTTCTTTAAGCTTTGCTCATTTGAGATTCACTTGGTATCCGCAAAACAAACAGTTCTCGATTCCTAAGACATATCCTCCCATATTACAAAAGACAAAAGCTCCAAGTAGTCTTCATATGATGCTTTTGGGGTTACTCGTCTCAAAGACTCCCGAATCAAATCCTCTCGTATGCTTTCGAGGAACCAAAAAAAAAGAAGGAAATCTGGAACTCAGCCCGTGGCTCCATTGCCAGATTGGTAACTTTTCCCCTTCAGCCTCTTCCTCCTACTTTTTCCATGTGACTCGCAATTCCACGAGATCCGTCATTGCGCAATATACCGATGACGCAGCGAAGAAACATATATAGCGGTTAGAGGAGGGCGGTTATAGTTGGAAGACACACGAGGAGAAAGAAAGAAGAGAGGTCTCTGGTACTAAGTAGCTGCTACCGACCGAGAAAGAGATAGACTATACCGAAATATACCCTCGAGCGTTTCTCATTTGTTTCCCGCTCTTTTCCTCTCATCCCCCCACTTTTTCCTTCGCTTCCTTTTTTAATCCGCAGGAGATGGAAGCCTCGGGGGCTACTGTCGTCTTTTTTACTCAACCGCCACTCCACGTCCTCGTCCTCGTTCTCGTCCTCTATACGCTTGATATATAAGTATATGTATGTGCGAACTAGACTACTGGTGATTCTACACAGTGTATTAGTGGTTGTCAGTGCGAGAGATGAGAAATAGAGTAGGAGAAGTATATTTCTACTCTTCAAGATATAAGCCGAGAGGAAATGTAAGAGGATAAGTGATATGTAACGAGTGACGTGTTTTATTATTATTATTTTGATCTTACTTTTCATTTTCAATACTTGCAGAAATATGACAAACTACAATATAGAATTTATTTTATATATATCGACTAACCAAATAATAATCTCGATCTATATATAAGCGTGACTGCGAATCTTAATTTTCGCGCATCTAAGCTCTCCACGTCCAACAATGAATTTCCGTCCAGCTGACAGTAGTATATAGTATAGAGCTTGGTTAGCGTCTTAATTCAGTGCGCGTGTTTCTCGTAAGCCAGCGTCGACAGCTACGGAATTACCAGCTTCTTACTCAACATCCCATCCCGACGCTATACTGTCCCCACGAGGATCCTGATAATCCACTCTCTGAACTGTGCTCTCACTCTCTCTCTCTCTCTCTCTCTTTTCTTAAGAGACTTGCTTCCTCTAAATTCTCTCTTCTCTTTAGATCTAAATTCTCTCGTCCAAGGATTTTACAGTCTTGTGCAGCTTTTATTTTTCGAGAGATGCTCTCTCTGTTACTAGTTTGCTTGATCTGCTAAATCTTGTTAACTGGGATCAAGATGAGGTGTCGTGTTTTTATTTTAATGTTTTTTATCGAACATTTACTTTATTTTATGGCTAGTATTTTTTTTTACATTTAATTTTTTTCTGGCTGATAAATTTTATCTTCGATGCAGAAATAAATTAAAATTATTTTTCCAGAATACACTTTTGAAAAAAGATTGATGTATGCAATTTATATAAAATACAATTGATTGGCCAAACAAATAAATAAAAAAACTGTTTTTATATCCCAGGCTAATTATTTAGCTCATAATTGCCCTTCATTTGACGCTCGAAAGCTATTCAATTTTTCGAGCTTTACAACTCTCTCTTTCTTTCTCTACCTTTCTCCCTCTCTCGTAATTAACTTCCAATAAATCTCGACAATGCAGTAGCCATTTAAATACCCTGACGACGACGACGACGATGGAGATGGAGATGGGGACACCGGACAATGGCCATTTCAGCGGAAAATTGACCCGACGAGCCAGGGCAATCAAGTGATTAACCATTACGGGGCGAAAAAGAAAACGACTTTAGAAGTAACAGCAGCAGCAGCAGCAGCAGTAGTAGTAGAACGAGTCAAGCCAAGCCTTATTTTAGCATTTCGTTTCTGACGACTCGATTGTATCATCAACCGAGCATGACTCAGTTGTCATATACTATTGTCCTCTTTTTCCTCTATCTCCCTTTCTCTCTATGTCATTTGACTGAATTTAATACGCGTAACTTGATGAAGATTTGCGAGCTTTTTCGTTGCGCTTGATTAATTAACGACTAAATTTTAATGTCTTTGTAAATTTAAAGTTTGCGACATATTGCATTAAAATAATAAATTGGAATGTTGTGTGTGTGTGTATAAATGATTGTGGTGAACAATACGAATTTACAGTATGTGAATTAAAATTGAAATAATGTTTATTAAAGTATTCCAAAAAAATGTAAAAAGCCATAAATACCATTTATTGAAAGCTATTATATCCCAAACGTTTTTGTCCATTAGAGAAAAAATACTTTGCTATAACAGAGTCGACCCGCATTTTCAACCACCTTATATATACCATCCCCCCTCGCAGTCACTGACATCCGCGGGAAATCACTTCCAGGAAAACAATTTCACCGCAAAAACTTTTCAATCGTAAGACAGACGAATTGCGATGCTCTCGAGTCCGGATTTCCACTGCTTCTTTGCAGCTAATAACTTCTGAAAAATAGACGGACTGAGAAGTCGCTCAAGATATCCCAGTTGCCTTAGGTATATAAGATACTTCGGCAATATTGTATTCGCCTCGATCGCATTGTTTGAAATTTTTTGCATCGAATTGGTTTTGTTTCATATTTTTTATTATACCGTTATTAAAGTGATTGTTATTTAAATTTTTTATTAATACATCTTTTTTTAATGATGCTGTAAATTAACGCATGATTTATTACAATAAAAATTACGTCATTTCATATAGTTTTAATTGCAATTGATTTTTTTCCCATAAATAAAGGCAAAAAAATATATTAATAAAAATCCAACAAATTGCAAACTATTCCAATCACATATTGTTCACGAATTATTTTCAAATAACATTACATATACATAATCCCATCAGACTTATCACTTCTCCATATTACTCCTTTATACCTCTACACCACTACCAGACCATTAAAAAAGAAAAAAAAATCCATAAAAGCGACATATCCGAGTATTTTAACGTTTTCCGTCCGCTTTACGTCATCTGAAACCCAGTCTCCGGTATGATGGTGGTCGTCGCTTTTCGTTTTTATAGCTTATCAATATGCGCACACGCGAGATAGTATAAAGCTATATGCTCGCAAGAATCAGTCGAGAGAAAGAGAAGAGTACGACACGACCAGACGGTCGTTAACTTTACTGCTTTATGAAAGCTCGTGTAGAGAGATGAGG
>JAPYZE010013449.1:0-12417 GCA_030522805.1 Leptomastidea abnormis
AAAAAAATTATAACGTTAAAACTGGAGCCCTTTAAAGTGAAAAAAAACAAGGTGGCCAAAGTAGCCCCCAATGGCCAAAGTAGCCCCCTTCTACGGTATCCGTTTATACTTTGGGCTCGTGCTTGCACACAGGAAGCGAGACGTCGTCACTGCACTGCTACCCTCCTCAGTCGCTTGTGAAGTGCGAGCCGAGATGAAGCAGAGAAGCGTTGCTTGGCTGCTTTCTCTTGAACTTGAACTTTTTAGGAGCAGCAGCTACACCGGATATGAGACAGAAATAGAATTCCACATGAAAGAGCGATATTCAGCAAGTTTTCATATTCTTTGTCTGAGCCCGTTTAGTTGGAATTTTGAGATTGCGAGTGGACAGGACTAATGCTTAAAGAGAATATTAGTGCACTTTAGATGCTATTTTACGTTTTAATATTATTTTTTGATTCCTTATAAAGAAAACCTTGCGATCGGAAAACAATTTTTACAAATTGCGTTAAAAACGCGTTTTATAATGTAAGGAATCAGAATATTAACTTAAAAATTTTCTTTCGCGTGAAAATTTTTTTTGTGCGTGGGAGGTTTTTTTTGAATTTACAACATTATTGATTAAATCTGTTTCTATTAATCGATCTTGATCGGACAAAATGGATTAGGTCCTTTTTCAAAGTAAATTTTAAAAGAGTGTGGACAACAATTAACATTATATTTTTTGACGATCTCTTATAGATTTTCTTTATTTAAAATTTACTACTGTCTACAACAGCCATAAACAAGCTAAATAGATGAAAAAGAAATGAAATGTCCGCATAAGTCCAGCACTCACGCGCTCCTGCACTGATATCACTGCCCTACGGCGTGACAAGATCTCCACCCAGAACATCGAGTCTCTTCACGTCGAGCGCAAGTGATGACAATGCCGTAGGCCTGTACATCACGCCGCCCGGCAGTGGTGGAGGTCAGGCCGCAGCAGCGAGAGAAAGTTACTGCCGTCGAGCGTGCCCACTACTTTCCGTGTACTTGTCGCCTAATATTACGACGGAAATCTTTTTAGAGCGGCTCTTCGCGCTAGAGGATTTTTCAAGGGAGATAGAGGGTGAGATAATTTTAGCCGGCAATCTGAACTCTAAATCCAATGCTCGGGGCAGAGATTGTGCGGATGCAAAATTGTTCATTGTCAATGTAAGCAATACGATTACACATTGGAGCTTGAACAAAAAAGGCTCGATCATTGACGTAACTCTTATTAATTACAGCGAGGGTTAACGACTGGAGAATGCTGAAAACTTATACGGCAGGAGACCACCAGTCAATTCGTTTTACCTTATGGAGGCTGCAGAAAAATGGGTCGATGGAAGGGTGGTGATTTAAAGGCCTGAGTCTGTCTTCGGCTTTAACGCAGATCGCAACAGCATGGTCAAACTAAACATGTGGCGGAGATGGTGGCGGATCATAAAGGAGCAAAAAATGAGTTGGTCAGGATGATCAAAATTAGTAAAAATCGCTGCAGGGAGAACTTTGTGAAGAAGTATATGGGGACGCCTGGGGCCTTATATATCGCACAGCTTGTAGAAGGCAGGTTAACATGGCCCTATGCCACCGCAAGAGATGAAGGTAATTGTCGACTAACTCTTTCTGGATCATCCGGTGAAGCTAGTCGTCGTGCCCCAAATTCAGAACAGTGTTCTACAATTTACGTGATAGGAGTTATAACAACTATAATCAGAGTTATAACAACTATAATACTAAATGATAATTTCTATTCCAAGATTTCCCCAAAACGAGTCGAAAAAGATTAATGCATCAGAAGACATCTGGCTGCTAGAATATTAGGTGCAAATTTGTTAGATGGAAGATTATACCGCAGAGTCTGCACTTTATATCTACATGCACGCAGAAGCTTTTCGAAAGCTTTCCCTCGGTGGCTCTGCTAGCTTCGAAAACTTTTTAAGTTGAGTGCAAGCGGGACTGATGCTGCTGCTGCTGCCGGCACTGGCAGAGGAAGGTGAGGGAGCAAGAAAAGTAATCGATTCCCACTGTCTGTATACGGGCTGAGAGTCTCGGCTGCTCTTCTATGCAAAAGACAAAGATAGATAGATAGAATAGATAGATAGATAGATAGATAGCAAGGTAGATAGTGAGTGAGCCGCCTAAAGCAGCAGAAACATTTGGACTTGAGTTGTAATGCATATAACCGTGCGGCGCGAGCCTTTTCAAAGAGAGGAAAAGAAGGACGAGAAAGAGCTGGAGAAAGAGGAAAAAAGGAGAGGGAGGTAAAGAAGGTGGAGGAGGAAAGAAAAGAAGTCACGACGTTGTCGACGGTAGGGAGGAGGAGAATATGAAGGAAAAAGAGAAGCGAGTGAGAGAATCGTGTGCTGCTTTGAAAATCGTGCACGAAACTGAGCCGGCGATCGATATACCGACGTTGCCGCGCTTAGTTCACTGACGCAGTTGCAATCGCATAATACATATAAAGCACACAGTACATTTGGAGTTAGCTACGACAATCGTTGTTGAAAGAGGAGGGGAGAAAGAATGAAAGAGCTCTGAACCTTTCCAGTCTCTCTGCAGAAAAGACAAAATTACGAATCACTTCTCGATGCTTCTGTGACTTCCTCTCCCAGCCTTATTAGAATTAATGTAAACCTTACTTATCTGTTTTATTTTCCTCTGTCTTCCATCCCTTTATTCTTTTCGTCTTTGAATTTGCGACGCGATTTCGCAAGATTAAATTTCATTTGAATCTCCCTAAGATGTTTCCTAATGATTCTCAAGTTTGAATTACATTCATCCTCTGCTGCTGTTGCTATTACCAAATATAAATTGAGCTTTATTTTTTATTATTGTTCATTTAAACCAGTTATTCAATAAATTATTATTGTTGATTATTTATTTATGGTTTTTTAATTTCTATGTTTAATCTTCAAATGTCACACCTCTGCCTGGCGACTTCAAATGGCACAAAGGTGCGAATCGGGATATCAACTTTTCAAATCTTTATATCTCCCTTGTTTACCAATAAAATATAATATAATTATAGTTAAATTGAAAAAATATTTGTTGAGAAATCTAACATAATATATTTCAAAACCACTGCTAAGTATTTCGCAGAATACTTTTTCTCATAGAATTTAAATCACGAAAATTGAGAGAAAAAAATTTGTATGAGGTGTACTCGCTGCTAATTGCTTTAAAAAAATGCTTTCTTAAAGTAATCTTAAATACATAATTGATAATAATCTTAATTTTGATATCAATTGACCAGTAATTTAAAAAAACAATTAAAATAATTATTTCAAACATTTTGTTTCTAAACAAAGCAATAATTTGGCCTACATTAAAGACAAGGATGCAAATTTGCACAAATCGAAATTTTACATTTTTATACTTCGACTGATAAAAAGAAACTAATGTGGTAATTTTTGATTGTTTTGACTGTAAAAGGCTTTTACGTGATCGGAGAAATGTATTATTAGAAAAATGACAACTGTTTGAAAAAAGGGCTGTGCAAAATTCGTATTATATATCATTTAAGCCTTAATAGCAATCAAAACAAGTCATTGCAAGAAATACTTTGGATATAACGATGAGGTATTTTTTTTCAATCACTTAGCTCAATAATGTTTATGAAATTAGCATAACTAAAATTTAATTAACTCATTTCAATACATAACATATACGAATACGCGCATATATACACACTTATAAGCTAAAAAGGTGAACGTACTCTTGAAGTTATTACTCACGAATGTATTCTTAAAGCTAATTGTATTTATCTATTTAAAATTTTTTTGTACATGAGAGATAATATTCAACTTTTTACATCTATACGAATGAACTTTAACCGGCCGATGATAAGGCGAAGAAAACATTTGTACGTCTTGCGCTATTCTATAAGACTTAATCGAATATGACTGGCGCTACTTTTCATAAAAATTTGAAACAAAATAATAATTTAAGAATACAGCAAAAAGATTATGTGTTCACGTTAGATGTGTAAATCGATTTACTGTTTTCAATGTACATTATACTTCTCATCTATCTTCTCTTTCTTTCTATCTTACTTTTTGTCTTATCTATATATTTTTACTAAAGTAATTATAACCAACTTTTCTTCTTTTACACTGAGAATAAGATACAATAATTTTTACTATAGTTATAATAAAAATTACTATAATTTATGAGAAATAGTATACAGACTCGATTTATGAGTATAACTGATAAAATTTGAGTAATCCTATAATAAAGTTTTGATGTCCCCGTTTTATTCGTGATCTGATTGGCTTAGATAAAAACAAAACAAAATCTGCATATACATAATGGAGCGCGCGAGAAGCGCGCCTATAGATGACTAGTTTTTATAAAAATTATATCACTTTTATTAGCCAAAATAGTAAATTTTATCAGGATTTATATCAAATTCTA
The DNA here is from genome assembly GCA_030522805.1 of Leptomastidea abnormis. Classification (NCBI taxonomy): domain Eukaryota; kingdom Metazoa; phylum Arthropoda; class Insecta; order Hymenoptera; family Encyrtidae; genus Leptomastidea; species Leptomastidea abnormis. The sequence continues at coordinate 4,417 of JAPYZE010013449.1, forward strand.
CTATAATTTTTAGTAAAGATCACGATTATTCAATTTATTACATAATTATAGTAAAGTTTATTACATACAATTTGTTTAGTTATTACTGACATAGCAATCTGACATAGCAATTTTTACTATGTTGCATTGTAAAAGGCTGGCGTAACGTGTTTTTTCATGACTGTCATTAAATTACAATCTTGTTAAAGGAAAATTCGATTGGCAAATAATCTTAATTGAATACTTGATTGGTAGTAAAGAACATTGATAACATGATTTGCATTATTATGAATGCAAATAGATGTAATTGTGGAATCCGTGATTTCGAAAAAGTTGCAGAATATGTAACATGGGCGTAATTTGACCTGGCCCGTCTGCACGTAAAGCTGGCATTCTACCGTTGTTCTAAAAACACATCCAACATTTTTTTCAAAGTTTGTAAAAATAAAATAAATTAAATTAAATAAAAATAAGTTAAAATATACACCTATACGTACAAAAAATCATGTCTCTGAAGCGCATAAAAATATATTTTAAAATTTTTTAATCCTCATACAAAATTTACGACATCAAAATAGTAAAAATTACTACGTTAAAGTAAAAATTATAATACTTGTAATACTTGTTAATATAATGCAAGTTTGTAGATTTTTTCTTATGAATTATAGTAATTTTTACTATAATTCTAGTAAAAATTATATCGTTTTCTCAATGTAATCATAAGCAGTCGATAGTGGAAAACGCATAAATTTCCAAAAGAATCAAGCGATTACTTTATTGGTGTTTTGTTTTGTTAATTTTATAATTCGTACATATTCAGGATCGCGTACACCCGAGGACAATTAATTCTTTCCGTAGTAGCCCGAAATATGCAACGTCGCACCTAATTTTCATTCATCATTGGTTTTCTAACTGATCAACAGATGTCCTCGGGTGTACATCTACAGGGACACGTGCGATGAAACAACATTAAACATCAAAGCCTAGCTTATCGCCAATACACCCGCTTTTTACACCCACAATAAAGTTTTATCGTTCCCAAAATTTTATCAGTTCTTAAGTAACATATAACTAATATGAGTGCAAAAATTTAAGTCCATATATTTATTTCTTCTAAAGTTATTGTGTTCCAAAAAATCGTCACATACACACACACATGCGCGCGCGCGCGCGCACATACATACATACATACATACATTTTCTAAAAATGTGTTTTTTGAGTTCGGGAACCTTTAAAACGTCGAGAAAACAAAAAAAACCGATTAAAAATTTTTCAACGTTACAAAGCTTTCTCTTTGAGAAAGCAAAAACGAAGCACAATTCTTACATAAAAATTGGAATAAAAACTTAACCGTGTCAATTTAGCCTCAAGTTTTTAATACAATGCCCTTAAAATTTATTTGATAAGTCATTATTAAATCTATTTCTTCATTTATTTTTTCTTAAAATATCCATCTTACCCAAATAAATAATGTATAGATCTCTCTGATCTTTTCTCTTTTTCTCATTCTCTCTTGTATACACAAGATAAGCAACCTTGCGTGCAATCGCAAAACGATCTCACACGGCTCAGCACGACTTATTAGTATATATCTCGACTACAGACTGCACAAGTTTTCCTATTATTGCTATATATATTTAAATAACCACATCTGGCTGAATAGCGGTAAAATAGAGGAGATGGGAAATTAGAGTAGCAAGTGTCGTATTTCCCCGTGAAATGCAACTGAGAAACGACAAAGTTGACGACGACGAGATTTTTCAAACCAAAAGTTGTTAGTGCATGCAGGTTTTCTATCCGAGTAATCAGCGGCGACTAAACAGAAAGAAAAAAGTAACGGGAAAAAAAGATTTAGATTTAGATTATTTATTAAACCAAGTGACATAACCCCCTTAACATCGTGAAAAAAAACGTCATGCCAAAAGCGTTACTAAATTAAATACGTTTTCAAAGGCTATTGTTTGCCATTTATAAAATTCATTATTATTTATATTACATAAAATTTTTGTGTAAATTTATAATAATGCATTAATTTATGTATTTTTTCAGAATACTTAAATGTAACACACATTTTTGTGTTTAAATACAAAAACTTAGTTAAATTTTTTCTGTTTAAATTTATACAACGCATTAGTTTGTTCTTAATAAAACTTACATAAAACACAAAATTTTTTATAGTTATATTTTTATGGTTTTCATGAGAAATTTCTTCGCTATTACAATAGTTTTTCTAACACAAGAGTCAATTGATATTTAAATTTACATCGTATACTTACATTTCTGAATAAACTACATTCAAATGGTATTTTTTTTTTTTTTTTAATTTCTTTAAAATATTTTTTCAGAATAAGCGTTGATAAAAATAATTGAATAAGATAAATTACTTAAAAATGAAGAAGAAATTCGTGAGAAAAAGCGCATAAGTCTGTAGACAGGAAAAAAAAAATTGTTGAAAACGAAGATGCAGTGGTAGCATCAGAAAATCAAAAGCAAAGAAAGAGTGAGAGGGAGGTGGAAGAATAAAAAAATGAAAGTAGAAAAAGTTCGAAGTTGTAGATAGACTTGCATAAGTGCGATAATAAGAGCGAGACAAGCGGACAGAGGGATATCTGACGTCTGCTGGCTGTAAAAGTGAGGTGGAGTGGTTGCTACTTGCAGTAGGGAGGGCAAAAACGAAGGCACAAAGCTGTCGAGCAGAGCCGCTATGTGCAAAAGGGCTGTGTGCACGTGTACGTGCCGATATACATATATATCGGTAAGTGCAAGCGAGCTTGCCGTGCATGGGTTATGAAAAGAATCTGCAGCCTTTCTCTACACCATACCCCTGCCCTCGTCATCGTCTGCTTCGCTAGTAGCAACAGCCCAGCCTTTTTTTATAACAAAAATACGCCGCGCGCGCTGGTGTATGAGGTTGCACTCACGCGTTGCGTAGTCTTTGTCGCAACTTTGCCGAGTACATCTCGCTTCTTCAGCTTTTACAGCGTACTTTCATCTTTCTTTTTTTTCTTCTTCCTTTCTACCTAGTTTGCTTTGCGGGGCCAGAAGTGAGACTAGCGATTGTCGAAATTACTTTTAGTCTAGAAATTGGGACATATATTATTATTATTATTATTATTATTATTTTAGCTCAGCTTTTGGAAGCGTTCAATTTCTGACTTTGGAATAATTGAAATAAATCTTACTTTATTAAGAACTTACAAAAGCTCAATTTATCTGTTTACGTATATTATGTTTAATAAAAATTAATTCTGAGAAATTTTTGATTAAAGTTCTTTAAATAATCGTAAATTCAAATCATACACTGTAAATCTAAGCGTATAGTTTGGTTGTCATGAAAATTACGCGGATGCACACATGTGTAAAACTCTACATTTTATACACACTTTATTTATATATATATATATATATATATATATATATATATATATATATATATATATTTGTTTGCCTTTCTCTGGGCAGCTATTGTACAGAATGCTGGCAAAAATTAGTCAAGGGGCTGGCTGAGAAAAAGAGGGAGAGAGAGAGAGAGTTCAGCGGCTCTCTCTGACCTCAGAGATGTCAAACTTACTACCACTGGCCCTTGTGTTTTCAGACTCCTATGACCGTGCTTGCTGCAGAGGGAACTGATCTGTAAATGCTCTTTTCTCGATAACTTTCAAAACACTTGGTTGACTTGTTTTCTAATATACGCTATTCTTCCCTCCAGTTGAAAGAAAAAAAGAGAAATTGTGGGCGCAGCTATAATGCCAGCTTGTGCCAACTGATGACGAAATACTATATCCATGTTTACTCTCTCTCTCTCTCTCTCTCTGGTTATAAATTATGTACTAATAACGGTACAACTGGAAATACATTGTAAGCAGGAAGAAAATGAGTCACGTCAAAAAATAGTTTACACTAGTCACGATGATCATGTAACCTATAATTTTTTTTACACACTTGCTTTTTGATAGATAGTCATTAAGTACTTATTAATCACCCAATTGATCAATATTTAAACTTTTTATTTTATTTTTTAATTTTGATTAAGTCGCAAAACAGATTATATTTTATTATATAAATGAAAAGTTTTTCAAAATGAATGACATCCTGAATGTTTAAGTTCAATTCAAAATTATTCTGCAAAATTGTTTTTTAACTGTATACAGTATTCGATCCAATATATTGAAAATATTTTTGCTTGTCGCAATTTCCTGTTCTTTAACAATGCACGACAATTTCTAATAAAAAAAGCGAACGTTCGATCCGCGCAGCCCTTGATACACTATTTTTTTTTTGTCTCTAGTAAAAGAATGAGACGGATCTATCCTCGATCTATTCGTGTTGTGATATCACCATGTGACTCGATTATTATAGGCTCGAGCGTTCAAATAATTTGCATAGCAGGGTTAGAATAAAATTTAAAAAATAATAATTTTGGAAGATGATTGAAAAGAAAGAGCGCGCGAAGCCTAGATTTGACTAGTACGCCATAAATGCGCGCTTGTAGATTCTCATATTTTTTGTAAATCGTTATATTTATTTCAAAGTATCGGTACCGTTTTGAAGTACAGCTTTACAATTTTTTCCTTTTTCCATCGCATTACTCGAATGCTAGAATCCACGTGTCGAAGCCTTAACTAAACGGTTTTAGGTCTTTGTGAGATTGTCACTTCTGCGTAATCACGTGGATTTATCCTCTCTCTTCAGCTCCTTCCTCCTACATCGTACACGCATGTTTTTACAACGTCTTGTGGAATAGACGATCGATTTCTCGATTTGTCGCCTCTGCAAAATTCAAATCAAAACGTTACTTCACAGTTTAATGGACAAAGAGTATGTATATATAGGCCGAGTGAATACATGTGTTGCAACTTAACTTCCGTTCCATTTAAATTTGTACAAATTATCTTCAATATGCGTAAGTACTTAATAAAAATTAATTTTTTCAGTTGAATCAATCATCATAAAGTTATTTCTATCTTAAATTAATTTTTTTTTCATAATTATGCAGACATTTTGAAATTTGTGATTTAAGGATTATTTGTTGATTAAAAATATTATTTGACGAACTAATGTATGCATAATAGCGTACGGTGTCTCGAATTAATTTCCATCGTACTTTCCCGTAAAGATTTTATTTATTTTTGCTTTCTCAAAAAGAAAGCTTTGTAATGGTAAAAATTTTCGATTTTTTTTTTTTTTTTTTTGGTTTTTTTGACGTCTTAAAGGTTCCTGAACTCAAAAAACGCATTTTTAGAAAAAGTCTAGTGTGTGTGTGTGCGTGTGCTTGTGTGTCTGTGTGTGACGATTTTACGTGACGCAATAGCTTTCGAAGGAATCAAGATATCGACTTGAAATTTCGCATACATATTTGTTATATTTTACTCAAGAGCTGATTAAATTTTGGGAATGATTGGACCTTAAGGGCATTCATCATACCGACGTAGAGACCTACCTCGTATTTTGCAGTATTTGTCGTTGATTGACATATTTTTCAAAATGTAAGAGTTTTCCGACAATTTTAATTACCACTACAATATTTTATCAAATATGTCAATTAACGACGAATACTGCAAAATAAGGATTGGATATTGACTACAGTTTTAGGTTAGGTCTGAGGCATGCCCTTAATTAGGGTGTTTATCATGAATAATGTATGTTTTTTAAGGCAAAAAATCCGAATTTTTTAATATTAAGATTAAATGTAGACGTTTTAGAGTTTATTTTGTGTTTTTTGGATAATTATTATGTCATTTATACTTTAGAATTGATTTATATTTATTGAGGTTGTAAAAGACCCTTATTTAAGTGCTTTTTTACAAATTTTGATTTTTTGAGTTTGATATCATTATGATGGTTTTCTGGGTTGTTCTTTACGAATATTATATTGAAATTATTAAATTTTGTTAACTGTATCTTATTAGGAGGTGTTTTTGATCAAAAAGTACTTTATTTAAGTGCTTTTGAAAACAAATTAAAAATATTAAATATTTTAATTAATCATATCGATTTTTAATTTTTTCTTTCTTAAAGAAATAAAATATTGAGATTTTAAATATAATTAATTTTGTTTTTCGAAATTCTTTGAGAAAGCATTCTGCTAATGCAGTTAGCAGGTTTTTTAATTAAAAAGTTATAAGGAGCATTAAATGAAAGCATCTTCTTGTAAAAAATGTTGAGCCCTGACATCTGATGTATAATTAGATGTTTGCTGGTGGAACTACTAGAAATTGATTCGTGCTTAATGCCTTAAAAACTTTTTACACCTACATCATGAATATTTTTTAATGCATCAAACAAGTTTGCGTATTGCGTCCTAATATCAAGTGCAATTTCTGACAATTAATTTTCCAAATCTCGCTCATTAGGCGACTTAAATCTACACGTTTACGGTAAGCAAATAACGCTAACATTTATTTCCTTCAACTTTGTTATCAATGCGTGAATAAAGAGAGGAAGAAATATGCAAATATTTCGTAGTATTCGAAATTTTTTTTTTTTTATTAATATTTTCAAAACAGAGTATTTTTGCGGGTATTTTTGCGGGTTGGAAGCAATTAAGTTCATTTGGCAAAAGCACGCATAAGTGATCAGAGCCGGTACTGAGAGTTGCAGCTGCGTAGGATTTTAATTGCTGGAGAGCGCAGCATTTTCACCATGTTATAATAATCCAGGTGGCATAGATTTTTTTTTAAATTCATACGTTCAGTCTCTCAACGCGATAGTTGTTAAAAAAAAATAGCAGAAATAAAATGTACAAGAATGCGGCAACATCGATTCGGTGCAAGTTTGAAAAAAATGTGCAATAAAGTTGCGAACAAGTGTTTTTTTCAATTATATTTCATTTAAATTAATTTATATTATTATTTAAAAAAAATGAGAAATTTCGAAAAAAATTATATGCAATAAATATTTATCTGGAGAAGCTTTCTGACGAATACTTGGCAGCGATTTTAGGAGGCTTAATATCTATTTGTAATGGTTTAAGAATACTTTTGCTCTAAAAAATATGAAAAGCTTTTTCTTTAGAACTGGATGCTATCGGATTAATGTAAAAAGTAAGCATCTCAACTGTTTTAAATGGTACAAAGAATTTACAACTTATTTCAGCGATAACGTCCAAATTTTTTTGCCCAGCGATTTCTTAAGGCCCAAAAATTTGTACACTTATTTAATTATAATTTATTATTTGTTTAAGTATTATATAACTAATTATTTATTTGTATATTTTGCTTTATTTACGAGTTTCAAATACCATAAATATATGACTGATAATTTACTATTATATTTATTTTTTATTTATTTTTCCATAACATGTCTTTTTTTATACACATAAATTTTAAACTCTGACCACAAAGTCATATAACCTGTTCTCTGTGTTTGCTTTGTGTTGAGAAAAGGAGAGAGAGAGAGAGAGAAAGAGAGAGAGAGAGATAATAAGAGAGACAAAAACTTAGTAAAATAGACTTAGGAGCTGAGCAAAGTGAAAAAAATAATTGTCGCCCGAAAATCTCATTTTCTAAAAGAAGAAAAACGAGTAAAATAAGTAGAAAAAGAAGATGATACTAGTGTCACACATAAGTACTTATCTTCCGTCATTGCATTAATTTTATATGGCTTGGAGAGCAGTCATCCACTCACATACATGTGAGCACACATAGACACACATTTGCGTTTACACAGTATCGTCTACGTGTACTAGCCTCACTTTCAAGGACTAGAGTTCCTCGATCTTTCGTAAAACATTTAGCAAGATGAACTTATTTTTACTTTGTTCAGCTCGATCAAGTTCAAATACGACACAATTTCTAAATAATTTGTCTTTAAGATTTCTTTTTCACGTTTTTTTGAATCTCAATACTTACTCGAACTTCTTTAAATAAAATTTTTTTCTCTATTTTATTGCAATTATATAATTATTATTAACTGTACTTTTCTTTTACATATTGTTTTTAATTACTAATAATAAACAAGTTGTTACAAGCAGGATCTTGATTTATAAGGCAAGATTATATATATATATATATATATATATA
>JAPYZE010013513.1:1052-12216 GCA_030522805.1 Leptomastidea abnormis
GTGCATTGCATGCACTCGTGGGATCGGTGCACTCTCGTGATCGGCTTCGCCAACGACTTGTGTGCGGTGATCACTACTCGTGCGAAAAAGACGTATTTTGTACGGGCCTAGTCCGCGCAGAAATATATATATAATAAATAAAACCTGTACATTATTCCTCATTATCGGTAGCTTAGAACCGCTATATATACTAGTCTCTCGTTCCGCGTGGTAAACTGATTAGCGCGTGTCACGACCGCGATCGTCTCTCACCCGCACGTAATATACACACACAAACACACACACACACACACACACACCCATACACACACACACACACACACACACACACACACACACACACACACACACACACCCATACACACACACACACACACACAACGCACTCCAACTATAATTTGGCTTGTTTGAATTCTTTTTATTTTTTTTCTCTAAATAAATAATATAAATTCATATATTTTCTGGTCTCTCATATTATTTACCTGGCTGCGTCTATCCCTAGAATTATCCTGAGCAACCGTGCTCTCTCACCTATAAATCAATAAATACCACCGGGAAATAAGGATATTGAATGCATGTATAAATTTTGACTTAGAAACTGCTTGCTTATCTTGCTTTCTTGCATTTTCTTTTTATGATTTGGAACAGCGCCTTTTCTTTCTTGCCAGATATTCAGTAAAGTAGAGTAGTTTCCGCATGCGCTTTTTAACGTAAAGTAAAAATCAAATACGCAGTATAATAGCAAGCACAAGGTGGCAACGCCGAGTCTACGCATCGACAGGAGGATCAAAGGCAAGATTGTGGCTTACAGCGTGGCTGCTATCCTCCACATCGTAAATAAAGTGCTCTTACCCTACCCTCATTCCCCAGTATAACGTTTTAGCTTTTTTTACAAATTTTGATTTTTTGAGTTTGACATCGTTTCTATGGTTTTCTGGGTTGCTCTTTACGAATATTACATCAAAATTAAGAAAAATTTCGTTCGTTGGACATTGTTAAGAGTGTTTTGAATCAAATAATACCTTATATAAGTGCTTTTTAAAAAAATTTTTATTTTTTGAGTTTTATATCGTTTTTATGTTTTTTTGGATTGTTCTTTACGAATATTACATCAAAATAAATAAATTTTGTTAGTTAGACCTTGTTAAGGGTGTTTTTAATTAAATAGTACCTTAATTAAGTATTTTTTAAAAAAAATTGTAAAAGACCCTTATTTAAGTGCTTTTTTTTACAAATTTTGATTTTTTGAGTTTGATATCGTTTTCATGGTTTTCTGGGTTATTCTTTACATATATTTATTTAAGTGTTTTTGTAAAAATTTCTATTTTTGGAACTACATATTGTTTTCATAGTTTTCTGGGTTGCTCTTTACTAATATCGTATTTAAATTAATAAATTTTGTTAGTTGGATCTTATAGTTAGTAAGATTGTTTTAGATTAAAAAGTACCTTATTCAAGTGCTGTTTTAAACATATTAAAAATATTAAACATTTTAATTAATCATTTTCATTTTAGTTTTTTTCTTTCTTAAAGAAATAAAATATTGAGATTTTAAATATAATTAATTTTGTATATCAGAATTCTTTGAAAAAGCATTCTGCTAATGCACTTAGCAGCGATTTTCAAATAAGTATATAATGTAAGAAAAAATTTTGAAATATTTTTTTTATAATAATTTAATAAGTCCACATCATATTTCATGAATTTTTTTATTTTTTGATTTTTAAGGTTTACGTCATGCCTTAATATCCTGGTGATCTAGGGCTTCTAAATTCTAGTTCCCTCGATATGTAATATACTATTTTTTCACAATTGCAAGGCTTTCTCTACAATTAGTAGATTATTAAAAATGCATTACCATTGCTTTCTTTTCACGCAGTAATCTTATAATGCGTTATGAAGACTCTTTCACAAGCATGAGCTATAGGTATAACAAATCTTGCAAATTATAAATATCTGAGGCAAGGTAAACTTAAAAAATAATAATTATATTCCATTGAAATTAAATTTGCAAAGTAACTTGTAAAATCTTAAAATTCAATGTCTATGAAGCACAAATTCCTGTAATTAGTTTTGCCTATGTGTACATTTAATTATAGACTTATTTTTCGAAAGAAAGAGTAAGGAATGGATTTAATAATCAAATATTTATCTGTATTGTAGGCTTCTTTATGCTACAGAGTCTCACGAACTTATTCAGCACACCTGCTCGTCATTGCATAGGAGTAAGCCTTTATATAAAGTGCATCTAACTATTGTTAATCCAGCTTCAATTTAAAATTTCCCTACATTAAACACTTGAAAGTAAAAAATATTATAAAAGATAACTATTTTAACTAAAGTAATTAAAAAACAGTGAAATTTATGTGCGAGTAAAACAAAACAAAAAAATAGTTAGATAGAGCAAATACAAATGATTGTAATTTTATATTGAATAATTGAAAAAAAAAATCACATTCAGTTATTTTATAATCAAGAAATTGATTTAAATATTTTGAAATTAATTCAGTCGTAAATTATACTCCAAATAAAAATTAATTATAACATTTTTTTCGCTCATCTTAATAAGTTTTATAATTATGCAAATTCAAGAATATCAAAAAGCTATGCAAGTCTCCGTTTTATAATGATTTTTTTAGGACTTTTACCTATTTAATATTTAAAAATCTTATTTTAGGCCAAGCTTACATAATATGTGGCTGCTGGTCACTAATTGGGAAAAAAGAGCTGGATTCTCTCCTTATCAAAGTAAACAAAAAAATATTTTAGGATTTGTACTACTGTCATTTATTACCATCGCATCTGTAAGAATCTTTAATTGCTTAATATTTAATCGAAATACGATTTCTCTAATTAATTAATTATAGCTTGTAGAACTATGCTTAAAATTGGATTCACTTGATATTTTTGTGGAATGTTCAATTGCAATTGGAATGATAAATATTATTAACGTTAAAGTTTGGCTTTCACATGTTTACCAAAATAAAGTATAAATATTTATTACTTAACGTTACGAAATTTACATATTTTCTAAGTAAACAGAAATTATTAATTAACTCTAGTTTTATTTTTTTATTTTAGAGCTATTATAAATTTTATTATAAATTTGAATTATAAATAAATATATACATTACTTGATTTATTTTTCTTTAAAATTTAGTAAATCTATTTTTTGAAACAGCGTGCGTGAAGATCACATTCTCGAATGCATATACTGGGTGTAGCCCATACATTTTTTAACAGCACTTAGCAACATGCGTAAAGTCCACGCTATGCAGTGCGTAATGCATGTTCTCAGTAATTTTTATATTCTGCTCATGTTAAACATGTTGCTTTTGAACTAAGGCATCCAATTGGATTCAAATTTTTGGGTATTTAGGATACTTGAATACACAAAATCCGAAAAGGTCTGGGTCTCAGATTCAAAGGATCCGGGTCTAAGAACCGGATCTACATCGAATCTTATAAAATAGTTGTTAATTTATTAAAGATTTATGAATTTTTTCACAAGATAAATGAGCAATAAATACTAAAAATGAAGATGAAACAAATGAGAACAACATTTCGGTATTGTTGAAGATCTGGATCTATCTCATAGTATAAATTACTGATCCGCCCTACTAAAAAATCTCACCTGTGATCTCATCTGAGATCTCATGCTAAAATCTCATATGACTTTTTTTTTGCTTAAAACAGCTTAAAATGAAGTTAGAAATGTTCAGAAATCATTTTTAACTTCATTTTTAAGCTGTTTTAAGCAAAAAAAGTCACATGAGATTTTTGCATGAGATTTCAGATGAGATCTCAGGTGAGATTTTTCAGTAGGGCAAATTTTGAATCCAGATCTTTTGAATCTGAGATTCGAATCTATTTAGATTTTGGATTTCTGGATAGTTGGAAGCCTTATTTCGAACATATCTGTATAAGCGATTTTCTCAAAAAATATCTGTTTCGAAAAATAGCATTCACAAGTAGTGCTTGGCGGTGTATTTCAACTAGTATGGTTGTCACCCTTGCTACGCTCAGGCCACAACTTTCACACTTGTTCAAAAACACCCGTTTCTCGCACTTGTTGAAAAAATTATTACTAATGAGATTTTTTTTAGATTTTTTAAATGTCTAGAAATTTCGTATCACCTTGCATGAAAGCAATATCACATGGAGAGGACAACTCTATATTTAAAACTGGAAAAATTTGTAAACAAAAAATCTAATAATTTTAATTATAAACATGCTTACAGAGACGACAATTTTATGCAGAAATTCATTCGGATTGGAAAAATATAAAACAGGAAGAAGAAAGAAGTTTGTTAGAAGAGAAAGGCAAAATAGCTTATACAATTGTCAGTTGGTATAGATGTATGTATATTAAATCAGTAATTTTTTTTTACTTAAGGGCATGCCTCAGACCTACCCAATCCTTATTTTGCAGTATTCTTCGTTAATTGATATATTTGGTAAAATATTAGAGTTTTCCGACTATGCTAAAGTAATTAAAATTGTCGGAAAATTTTAATTTAAAATCAAAATTTCAATCATACCTAAATTTTTAACTGTAGGTCCAAAAGTATCTCATTAATCGTTCCTTTCAATACCAGAGTTACCGTTAATAATTTTCAAAAGGTAAGAGCCTCCTTAAGCAATTGAAATGATTATATGTAGTATTTTTGGATATTCCGTTCATAATTACTTATATTGTATCAGATAGTATAGGGAAAAGGGGACCGAGTCAGTCGGTAGATTGAGTGAGTCAGCCTGTATAGTAGACTCTACGTATATGGCCACAAAACGGGGCTGTAGGAGAGGAAAATTCTCGGAAACGGCACTATTGCGTGAGCCCCCTCTACCGTCTAAGCTACAAGCGTGGTGGGGAAGCGCGTGTCACTGTGTGCGTGCGTACGTGTAATATAAGGGAGAGGACGCTCGGAGGGCCTTATAGCGTGAGGCCATATACGTAGAGTCCACTGTATCTTTTTACTAAAACAACCTTCGCAATAAAGCCAACGCTAACCGATGTGTACGAAAGTCGTGTATTTTTGGTTATAGGTTTCAGTAGAAAGTCTTTATTTGCGCCAAAAATAGATACGCTTTTCGTTTATTTATTTATTAAAATCTTATTCGAGCTCAAAAACTCTTTTACAACAGAATAAAAACAATTTAATGGCAACAACAACGTCGAACATGCAGTAAAAATATTCAAGTTTTGGTGACATTAAGGTACATTTTTAATCTAAATTTAAATGACGCAATTGAGTTTATGTCTTCACCAGTTTGAAGCAATTGTCTATGGGAGCGCGAGATCTCTCGTGCTGAACATAAGAGACAATTCAGGAGAACTAAAAAAGTTATTTTGTATTTTGAAAACTGTAAAATGTTATCAAAATGTATGCGGTAAGAAGAAAGTGTGACAATGTTGAATTTACGGTATTCATCACTGTAATCGTGATTGTATGTCGACTTAGAAGATCCGCTTACAAAATATGAGGACCATGTAACTGATCCAACAATTTGATGTGAGAAGAAATAAGGGCTTGTAGTGAATAAGTGAAGTTGGTGAATAAAAATTGATAGTTGAGCGGAATATGAAAGCTAGGAGGCACGGGGCTTTATCAGAGATATTGTTAATATGATTAGCGAAAGAAAAATATGTAAAAGTATGTAAGTATAAGTAAATCCCAGATTTGAGATCTTATAGATACGCGGTTAATTTGAATAGTATGGAAAAAATAGTTAAATTTTGGAAGACCAGCGGGTTTTTTCGAGAACAGTATCACATTACACTTATCTAAATTAATGCTTAATGCATTATCCGCCGATCCACGATTTTTTATGTCAAATTGTAATTTTGGGGAAACGGCTCCCTAGTACTATAGAATAAAAGAAAAGTGGAACCGTTTTTCTAAATGAGCTTTTTTTCCCCCATACAGAGTATTTATTTAAGGTTTCATAGGATTGTATGAATAACTTCTTGGTCATATCGTTCTAACAATGTGAGTAGTAAAAAAATTTTGAAAGCACAGTATGATAGTGTACTTTATTATCTTTAATTTGATAGATTATATGCCATATAAATATTAATTTCTGCAAAAGATACAATCAATTTAAATAGTAATAATTTTATACATTGTTTTGGACATATTTATATGGCATACAATCTATCAAATTAAAGATAATAAAGTACACTATCATACTGTGCTTTCAAAATTTGCTTACTACCCATACCTTTAAAGAGATATAAGCAAGAAGTTTAGCGTAAAGTATTAAACTTATACTACAAAACCCTGTTGTTTGAGAAGGAAAGTTCATTCAGAAAAACGGATTGGCCTTGGGATTGGCACTTATTTTTATTCTAGTATCAAAGAGCCGTTTCTTTAAGTATAAACAAATCCAGCCTCCAAAATCCAGTGACCTTTCCTTGTAAGTAAAACTTGTTTTTTATACTTGCAAAATAAAAGCATATTTCTCTTCGGCGTAAATATGGGCTTGTTAGTGAATAGTCTAGGCGCCGACAATACATTTCGTGGCCAAAAAAAAACTGAGATGACGGAAAAGTGAAGCCCGTTTATTCGTAATGTGATTGGTTGATGTTCAAGATGCAACATGATTAGTTCAATTTGGTATACAGAGCGCCAAAATTTTCATAAATTCAAAATAATTAGATAGGAAAATGAAATAATTTAAAAATGAAAATTTACTTTAGCTTTTTTTCTTTAAATAAAGCAAAATTCAAAATGGATTGATTTTTATGAGTAATTGATGGACGAAATAGTGCGGTGCAACATATAATAGGTTAGCGCGCAACTATATCGGTTTGCATATATATATATGTACAATAAAAAAAAACTGCCGTAAATGCGCGCTAATTTATATTATATTACATCGAAAACATTGTAAATCGGGTTAAAAACGGGAAAAAATTAAATATTAGTAATAATTTTTTTGAAAGAGTAAACTAAAAATGAAACATTAATTTTAGCGTTTTATCAGTTTTCGCGTGAAATTATCATAAGAATGAGAAAACGTTGCAAAATTGAAAAGTTTATTTTTTCTTTGATGAGAAAGTTTCACTTTGGGCTATGTTCTACTCAATAACGCGAAAGCGCGCTAAGCGACTCTAGTGTAATAAAATTTTCAATATAATTGAGATTTTTACTTTGGTGACATGATGACATGATCACGGAGTTGATTTTGGGGCGTTTTTCGTCTCTAGCTATATAAGGTAAGGCTCTGTGGTCATGTAACGTAGTATAAATATTGGCTTCTACGAAATACACTAGAAAAATTTAGTCCAGATTCGAAATTGCAAGCTGGTATCACTTGTATGTATTATTTTTTATTTAAGTCAATTGTAGAGCATGTTAATACTATATAACATTTTTTGATTTTCTTGCATTTCATATTAAATACATCTTTCAGCAATAGTGGTTTACAACCATTTGGCATTTTATGCTTTTGGAATAATTGACACATACGCGGCCAAACTAACATCAAATGAAGATTTTAAAAAAGAACTTCCGTGGAAAGCAGAATTTTTCATCGATCAAGATAAATATTATTTTCCTCTAATGGCCATGTGCAGTGTAGGGGCTTACTTTGGAGCATCAACAATTATCGCCTATGATACATCATATCTTATGACAGTTGATCACTGCTGCAGTCTATTTGCAATTGTTAAGTAGGTTTTTTTCATTATAAAATCAAATTATAGCACTTTTAATTTATGATCTACTCTATTGCTTAAATAAAATTGAAAAATTATTTTAGGATGCGTTTGAAAAAAGTTTCCAAATTAATTGTTCAAATCGAAGATGGTTCAGAAACACTTGAAACAATTGGATCTGAAATTGACAAAATTCTAATGCAGTCGGTACAACTACATAATATTGCTTTTAGGTAAGCCTAATATAAATACTTGCTCATAATAAATATTTTTCAAAGTTAATCAAATTTCTTTTAAAATTATCAGAAGGGTATCAACTATTAATGAAATACAAAAATTTACGTGGTTAGTTGTCATTCTTTGGAACACCTTTGGGGCTGGAGTAGGAATGATTGTGGTTAGTTTTATAAAAAATTTATTGATTATTTATAAGTTATATTCAACTTTATTACTTTTATTGCCATTAATTACATTATCTTAAATTATTTAGGTATTAAATAATCGCGATAGTTGGTTTGATATAGCACGTTACAGTGTTATCGTTGTTGCATTTTTAATTCATTTTTATTTAGTCTTTTGGACTGGTCAACGAGTTATTGATAGTAGCTTATCACTAGCCGATGCTTGGTAAGATTTTATCTTCATTTTATCATTCTGCTAATAAAAAGTATGCGCTATTTCAATTCTTACATCACTGTAAAAAAATTATCTTAAGAAAATTAAGACGAGGTTTAGTAAAAATTACAAATTTTGTTGGTATTCTCTCAACAATATTGGCATGTCAAAAACTATGCATTTACTATATTTAAAATATTGATTATAGTTACTTAAGGAAATGATTGGGAGCTATCTACACATTTTCTAACTGTATCGATCAAAAAACACTCTTAATAAGGCTCCATTAACAGAATCGAAGTTGATCATTTTTAAGTGACATTTGAAAAGAGCATCACAAAAAACCATGAAAACCACACGAATCACCACAAATTAAAATTTTTGCAAAAAGCACTTAAATAAGGTTTACTTATATTCTTAATAAATAAACTTAAAAAATTTAGTAAAAATTACAGCGTGATAATTTCAAAAACACAAAATGAACATTTAAAACACCATTAATAATAATAATTGTTTTTTTTCACCATCTGCAGTCGTAACTATATGGCTAGGGCCCCTTACCACCTATGTGTAAAAGTAATGCTTGGGGAGAATGTGTAATTTGCTTTGATACCTTGACATTGATGATGTGCTTTAAATTGGGGTGTTGTTGAGGGGGGGGGGGGGGGGGGGAAGGCAAGCCACTCCGCATTCGCCGAGGCGAAGAGCGGTGGGCCGGGGGAAACTCAGGGGGAGAAAACCCGGTATATTGCCTGACTCAGCACAAACTGTAGAGTGCTCGACTACTACCTTAAAAAAGGTTCAGTCGATTCCAAAATTAAATCAGTTCTTAAGTAATTTACAACCGATATGTCTGCAAAATTTCTAGTAAATATCTTCATTCCTTTAAGGGTTATCTGCATAAAACAATGTACCCTGATCTTCATTCCTTCAAAAGTTGTCACATCACGCACACTTGTTACATTTATACATACACGCACACACTTACGCACTACGCACACGAGTGCGCGCACAAACACACATATAGGTATACACTTTTTTAAAAATGCGTTTTTGGAGTTTAGAAACCTTTAAAACGTTGAGATATCCAAAAAAACCGAATAAAAAATCTTTACCGTTACAAAGCTATTTCTTCGACAAAGTAAAAAGTTACAATTCAGACTCTTTCTAATATGTAAAAATAGAATAAAATAGTCTACAGTTTTGTAAGAAATTTTTTTCTGTTGATTTTGCCGACGACTCGTGTGCACAAATCGCGGCACACGTGGGATTGTGCATTCTCACTCGTCCGACTTCACCTTCGACTCGTGCGAGGTGATCACTAATCGTGCGATAAAGTCGTTTTTGACGCCTTCGTTACGAAAATATTATCAATGGACTAAGATTTTTTATTGTATTGTTTCAAAGAATAGCTCTGATAATGTTTTTGAGTGTTTTAGCTACGAAGTGAAGTGGTACCGCTTACCAAAACAATCAAATCTTTTTGTACGCATGATGATGATGAGAAGCCAGAAACCTTGTCAATTTGAAGGGGCAAATTTATTCATCTTGAACATGGAAACGTATAGCAAGGTTTGTCTTAAACTAAGAATAAATAGTTTTATGAAATTTATCCTTCAAAACATAATAACTTCAAAATTTGATTTTAAGTTTTCAAGGGTTGGATGGTCTCTTTTCACCATATTCTTCGTCTAAAGTGTAAAATGAAGATGTAGTAAAATATGTAGTAACAGATGCACCATTAAAGAAGCATAAAAATATAAGAAACTTTAGTTCTTTAACTTATTTTTTAATTATTTTTTTACATTGTACAATAGATTTAAAAAAGCTATAACGGGAACTATCACAATCTGCAAATAAATATAATTTTTAATATAAGAATGCAGAGAAAGAGATATTGTTTTTTGTTAAAAAAAAAAAACACTTCACCCTTTTAGAGTTAAGAAATACATTGCTAATATGATATAGATCAAAAACTTATCAATATTGGCCTTTGAATACTTTAATGTTGATAAAATTTCGTTATAACTATAAATATAATAATCACACAAAAAACTCAATTGTTTTGCTACAGAAGGACAATATGCCGTGTCGAATAAAAAATATACTTATGTGAATTAAAAACGTTTTAGATAAAAAGTTTCGTTAATCACTGTTTTGGTTGTGTACAGTGGTGCTCGCTAATTTCTACAAAGCCATCAAGCAAATAGATGAAATTCAATACGAAAAAGTTTTCGCGTAAATACATGCGTTTTGTTTTCTTCCGCAGTCGCTGATCGTCTTTTATTAAAACACTCAAGTAATTGAAAACGTTCCAAAAAAGTGGCGTTTGTCACTTTAGGTCGTCGGAAGCGATGCTCCATAATTTCTTAGAAGCTCTCACGTGTTTAGAAAATGTTTGATACGAAAGGATTTTCTTGAACATACATACGTTTCATTCGCATGCACATTTACTGATGATCATCTTTTATTTACAAGACTTACAGTTAATTTAATTTTTATTTTGTTTAATAAATTCTTTTTGGCCTACGACGTTAATATTATAAGAACTGAGAAGTTAATACAGCTTTTTTGAAAAGGTAAGTTAAAAATAGGTACGAAATCTAAACAATACGTAAAGACCACAATCTTTTACTTTAAATACAAAAAAATATGCATCTGTATTATTTAAACTCTTACTAGAATTTTACACGCGCGCTTCGCGTGCTGGTATAATGATATTTTTTAAATACAATAAAAAAAAGAATAATTTATTGACTATAAATGTTATGCTTTTTTAAAAAACAATTTCGATTACAAATTTTAAAAATTCAAAAAATTTATCACTGCCTTTTTTTTACAACAAACACACGAACAACACAAAACCAAATGATGTCTCCTTTTTTTCAA